>CM050529.1:6984023-7176401 GCA_027563665.1 Antrozous pallidus | reverse complement strand
AGTAAGCGAGGGCCTTTGGGAGGTTCTGGGATGGCCGTGGGGGCGCTGAGATAAACATGGAGGTTGGAAGGGGCCTTTGGGAGGTTCTGGGATGGCCGTGGGGGCGCTGAGAAATAACCGGAAGCTGGAGGGGCTGTTGGAGGGTCTGGGATAGCCGTGGGGGTGCTGAAAAAGAACATGGAGGTTGGAAGGGGCCTTTGGGAGGGTCTGGGATGGCCATGGGGGTGCTGAGAAATAACAGGAAGCTGGAGGGGCCTTTGGAGGGGGTCTGGGATGGCCGTGGGGTTCTGAGAAAGAACACGAAGCTGGAGGGGCCTTTGAGAGGGTCTGGGATGGCCGTGGGGGCGCTGAGAAAGAACATGGAAGTTGGAAGGGGCCTTTGGGAGGGTCTGGGATGGCCATGGGGGTGCTGAGAAAGAACAGGAAGCTGGAGGGGCCTTTGGGGGGGTCTGGGATGGCCGTGGGGTCGCTGAGAAATAACAGGAAGCTGGAGGGGCCTTTGGGAGGGTCTGGGATGGCCGTGGGGGTGCTGAGAAAGAACAGGAAGCTGGAGGGGCCTTTGGGAGGGTCTGGGATGGCCGTGGGGGCGCTGAGAAATAACCGGAAGCTGGAACGGCCTGTGGGAGGGTCTGGGATAGCTGTGGGGGTGCTGAAAAAGAACATGGAGGTTGGAAGGTGCCTTTGGGAGGGTCTGGGATGGCCATGGGGGTGCTGAGAAATAACAGGAAGCTGGAGGGGCCTTTGGAGGGGGTCTGGGATGGCCGTGGGGTTCTGAGAAAGAACACGAAGCTGGAGGGGCCTGTGGGAGGGTCTGGGATGGCCGTGGGGGCGCTGAGAAAGAACATGGAGGTTGGAAGGGTCCTTTGGGAGGGTCTGGGATGGCCATGGGGGTGCTGAGAAAGAACCGGAAGCTGGAGGGGCCTTTGGGGGCGTCTGGGATGGCGGTGGGGGGGCTGAGAAAGAACAGGAAGCTGGAGGGCCCTGTGGGGGGGTCTGGAATGGCCGTGGGGGCGCTGAGAAAGAAGAGGGAGGTTGGAAGGGGCATTTGGGCGGGTCTGGCATGGCCGTGGGACGGCAGATAAATAATAGGAAGCTGGAGGGGCTTTGGCTGGGTCTGGGATGGCCGTGGGGGCGCTGAGAAAGAACATGGAGGTTGGAAGGGGCCTTTGGGAGGGTCTGGGATGGCCGTGGGGGCGCTGAGAAATAATAGGAAGCTGGAGGGGCTTTGGCTGGGTCTGGGATGGCCGTGGGGGCGCTAAGAAAGAACATGGAGGTTGGAAGGGGCCTTTGGGAGGGTCTGGGATGGCCGTGGGGGCGCTGAGAAAGAACATGGAGGTTGAAAGGGGCCTTTGGGAGGGTCTGGGATGGCCGTGGGGGTGCTGAGAAATAACAGGAAGCTGGAGGGGCCTGTGGGAGGGTCTGGGATGGCCGTGGGGTTCTGAGAAAGAACACGAAGCTGGAGGGGCCTTTGGGAGGGTCTGGGATGGCCGTGGGGGCGCTGAGAAAGAACATGGAGGTTGAAAGGGGCCTTTGGGAGGGTCTGGGATGGCCATGGGGGTGCTGAGAAAGAACAGGAAGCTGGAGGGGCCTTTGGGGGCGTCTGGGATGGCCGTGGGGGCGCTGAGAAAGAACAGGAAGCTGGAGGGGTCTGTGGGGGGGTCTGGGATGGCCGTGGGGGCGCTGAGAAAGAACATGGAGGTTGGAAGGGGCCTTTGGGAGGGTATGGGATGGCCGTGGGGGTGCTGAGAAATAACAGGAAGCTGGAGGGGCCTTTGGGGGGGGTCTGGGATAGCCGTGGGGGTGCTGAGAAAGAACATGGAGGTTGGAAGGGGCCTTTGTGAGGGTCTGGGATGGCCGTGGGGGCGCTGAGAAATAACAGGAAGCTGGAGGGGCCTTTGGGAGGGTCTGGGATGGCCGTGGGGGTGCTGAGAAAGAACAGGAAGCTGGAGGGGCCTTTGGGGGGGTCGGGGTTGGCCGTGGGGGCGCTGAGAAATAACATGGACGTTGGAAGGGGCCTTTGGGAGGGTCTCGGATGGCCTTGGGGCCATGAGAAATAACAGGAAGCTGGAGGGGCCTTTGGGGGGGTCTGGGATGGCCGTGGGGGCGCTGAGAAATAACATGGAGGTTGGAAGGGGCCTTTGGGAAGGTGTCCGATGGCCATGGGGGTGCTGAGAAATAACAGGAAGCTGGAGGGGGCTTTGGAGGGGGGGGTCTCGGATGGCCGTGCGGACGCTGAGAAATAACAGGAACCTGGAGGGGCCTTTGGGAGGGTGTGGGATGGCCATGGGGGTGCTGAGAAATAACATGTAGGTTGGAAGGGGCCTTTGGGGGGGTCTGGGATGGCCATGGGGGTGCTGGGAAATAACATGGAGGTTGGAAGGGGCCTTTGGGAGGGTCTGGGATGGCCGTGGGGGCGCTGAGAAATAACATGGAGGTTGGAAGGGGCCGTTGGGAGGGTCTGGGATGGCCGTGGGGGCGCTGAGAAATAACAGAAAGCTGGAGGGGCCTTTGGGAGGGTCTGGGATGGCCATGGGGGTGCTGAGAAAGAACAGGAAGCTGGAGGGGCCTGTGGGGGAGTCTGGGATGGCCGTGGGGGCGCTGAGAAAGAACATGGAGGTTGGAAGGGGCCTTTGGGAGGGTATGGGATGGCCGTGGGGGTGCTGAGAAATAACAGGAAGCTGGAGGGGCCTTTGGGGGGGTCTGGGATGGCCGTGGGGGCGCTGAGAAATAATAGGAAGCTGGAGGGGCCTTTGGGGGGGTCTGGGATGGCCGTGGGGGCGCTGAGAAAGAACATGGAGGTTGGAAGGGGCCTTTGGGAGGGTCTGGGATGGCCGTGGGGGTGCTGAGAAATAACAGGAAGCTGGAGGGGCCTTTGGGGGGGTCTGGGATGGCCGTGGGGGTGCTGAGAAATAACAGGAAGCTGGAGGGGCCTTTGGGAGGGTCTGGGATGGCCGTGGGGGTGCTGAGAAATAACATGGAGGTTGGAAGGGGCCTTTGGGAGGTTCTGGGATGGCCGTGGGGGCGCTGAGAAATAACCGGAAGCTGGAAGGGCCTGTGTGAGGGTCTGGGATAGCTGTGGGGGTGCTGAAAAAGAAAATGGAGGTTGGAAGGGGCCTTTGGGAGGGTCTGGGATGGCCGTGGGGGCGCTGAGAAATAACCGGAAGCTGGAGGGGCCTGTTGGAGGGTCTGGGATAGCCGTGGGGGTGCTGAGAAAGAACATGGAGGTTGGAAGGGGCCTTTGGGAGGGTCTGGGATGGCCATGGGGGTGCTGAGAAATAACAGGAAGCTGGAGGGGCCTTTGGAGGGGGTCTGGGATGGCCGAGGGGTTCTGAGAAAGAACACGAAGCTGGAGGGGCCTTTGGAGGGGTCTGGGATGGCCGTGGGGGCGTTGAGAAAGAACATGGAAGTTGGAAGGGACCTTTGGGAGGGTCTGGGATGGCCATGGGGGTGCTGAGAAAGAACAGGAAGCTGGAGGGGCCTTTGGGGGGGTCTGGGATGGCCGTGGGGTGCTGAGAAATAACAGGAAGCTGGAGGGGCCTTTGGAGGGGTCTGGGATGGCCGTGGGGGCGCTGAGAAAGAACAGGAAGCTGGAGGGGCCTTTGGGAGTGTCTGGGATGGCCGTGGGGCGCTGAGAAATAACCGGAAGCTGGAACGGCCTGTGGGAGGGTCTGGGATAGCTGTGGGGGTGCTGAAAAAGAACATGGAGGTTGGAAGGTGCCTTTGGGAGGGTCTGGGATGGCCATGGGGGTGCTGAGAAATAACAGGAAGCTGGAGGGGCCTTTGGAGGGGGTCTGGGATGGCCGTGGGGTTCTGAGAAAGAACACGAAGCTGGAGGGGCCTTTGGGAGGGTCTGGGATGGCCGTGGGGGCGCTGACAAAGAACATGGAGGTTGGAAGGGACCTTTGGGAGGGTCTGGGATGGTCCATGGGGGTGCTGAGAAAGAACCGGAAGCTGGAGGGGCCTTTGGGAGGGTCTGGGATGGCGGTGGGGGGGCTGAGAAAGAACAGGAAGCTGGAGGGGCCTTTGGGGGGGTCTGGGATGGCCGTGGGGGTGCTGAGAAAGAATATGGAGGTTGGAAGGGGCATTTGGGCGGGTCTGGCATGGCCGTGGGGCGGCTGAGAAATAATAGGAAGCTGGAGGGGCTTTGGGTGGGTCTGGGATGGCCGTGGGGGCGCTAAGAAAGAACATGGAGGTTGGAAGGGGCCTTTGGGAGGGTCTGGGATGGCCGTGGGGGCGCTGAGAAATAATAGGAAGCTGGAGGGGCTTTGGCTGGGTCTGGGATGGCCGTGGGGGCGCTAAGAAAGAACATGGAGGTTGGAAGGGGCCTTTGGGAGGGTCTGGGATGGCCGTGGGGGCGCTGAGAAAGAACATGGAGGTTGAAAGGGGCCTTTGGGAGGGTCTGGGATGGCCATGGGGGTGCTGAGAAATAACAGGAAGCTGGAGGGGCCTTTGGAGGGGGTCTGGGATGGCCGTGGGGTTCTGAGAAAGAACACGAAGCTGGAGGGGCCTCTGGGAGGGTCTGGGATGGCCGTGGGGGCGCTGAGAAATAACATGGAGGTTGGAAGGGACCTTTGGGAGGGTCTGGGATGGCCATGGGGGTGCTGAGAAAGAACAGGAAGCTGGAGGGGCCTTTGGGGGGGTCTGGGATGGCGGTGGGGGGGCTGAGAAAGAACAGGAAGCTGGAGGGCCCTGTGGGGGAGTCTGGGATGGCCGTGGGGGCGCTGAGAAAGAACATGGAGGTTGGAAGGGGCCTTTGGGAGGGTATGGGATGGCCGTGGGGGTGCTGAGAAATAACAGGAAGCTGGAGGGGCCTTTGGGGGGGGGTCTGGGATGGCCGTGGGGGCGCTGAGAAAGAACATGGAGGTTGGAAGGGGCCTTTGGGAGGGTATGGGATGGCCGTGGGGGTGCTGAGAAATAACAGGAAGCTGGAGGGGCCTTTGGGGGGGTCTGGGATGGCCGTGGGGGTGCTGAGAAAGAACAGGAAGCTGGAGGGGCCTTTGGGGGTGAGGGATTGGCCGTGGGGGCGCTGAGAAATAACATGGAGGTTGGAAGGGGCCTTTGGGAGGGTCTCGGATGGCCTTGGGGCCATGAGAAATAACAGGAAGCTGGAGGGGCCTTTGGGGGGGTCTGGGATGGCCGTGGGGGCGCTGAGAAATAACATGGAGGTTGGAAGGGGCCTTTGGGAGGGTCTCGGATGGCCATGGGGGTGCTGAGAAATAACAGGAAGCTGGAGGGGGCTTTGGAGGGGGGGGTCTCGGATGGCCGTGCGGACGCTGAGAAATAACAGGAAGCTGGAGGGGCCTTTGGGAGGGTCTGGGATGGCCATGGGGGTGCTGAGAAATAACATGGAGGTTGGAAGGGGCCTTTGGGGGGGTCTGGGATGGCCGTGGGGGTGCTGAGAAATAACATGGAGGTTGGAAGGGGCCTTTGGGAGGGTCTGGGATGGCCGTGGGGGCGCTGAGAAAGAACATGGAGGTTGGAAGGGGCCGTTGGGAGGGTCTGGGATGGCCGTGGGGGCACTGAGAAATAATAGGAAGCTGGAGGGGCCTTTGGGAGGGTCTGGGATGGCCATGGGGGGGCTGAGAAAGAACAGGAAGCTGGAGGGGCCTGTGGGGGAGTCTGGGATGGCCGTGGGGGCGCTGAGAAAGAACATGGAGGTTGGAAGGGGCCTTTGGGAGGGTATGGGATGGCCGTGGGGGTGCTGAGAAATAACAGGAAGCTGGAGGGGCCTTTGGGGGGGTCTGGGATGGCCGTGGGGGCGCTGAGAAAGAACAGGAAGCTGGAGGGGCCTTTGGGGGGTCTGGGATGGCCGTGGGGGCGCTGAGAAAGAACATGGAGGTTGGAAGGGGCCTTTGGGAGGGTCTGGGATGGCCGTGGGGGTGCTGAGAAATAACAGGAAGCTGGAGGGGCCTTTGGGGGGGTCTGGGATGGCCGTGGGGGTGCTGAGAAATAACAGGAAGCTGGAGGGGCCTTTGGGAGGGTCTGGGATGGCCGTGGGGGCGCTGAGAAATAACATGGAGGTTGGAAGGGGCCTTTGGGAGGGTCTGGGATGGCCGTGGGGGCGCTGAGAAATAACCGGAAGCTGGAACGGCCTGTGGGAGGGTCTGGGATAGCTGTGGGGGTGCTGAAAAAGAACATGGAGGTTGGAAGGGGCCTTTGGGAGGTTCTGGGATGGCCGTGGGGGCGCTGAGAAATAACCGGAAGCTGGAGGGGCTGTTGGAGGGTCTGGGATAGCCATGGGGGTGCTGAAAAAGAACATGGAGGTTGGAAGGGGCCTTTGGGAGGGTCTGGGATGGCCATGGGGGTGTTGAGAAATAACAGGAAGCTGGAGGGGCCTTTGGAGGGGGTCTGGGAGGGCCGTGGGGTTCTGAGAAAGAACACGAAGCTGGAGGGGCCTTTGGGAGGGTCTGGGATGGCCGTGGGGGCGCTGAGAAAGAACATGGAGGTTGGAAGGGGCCTTTGGGAGGGTCTGGGATGGCCATGGGGGTGCTGAGAAAGAACAGGAAGCTGGAGGGGCCTTTGGGGGGGTCTGGGATGGCCGTGGGGTGCTGAGAAATAACAGGAAGCTGGAGGGGCCTTTGGGAGGGTCTGGGATGGCCGTGGGGGCGCTGAGAAAGAACAGGAAGCTGGAGGGGCCTTTGGGAGGGTCTGGGATGGCCGTGGGGGCGCTGAGAAATAACCGGAAGCTGGAACGGCCTGTGGGAGGGTCTGGGATAGCTGTGGGGGTGCTGAGAAAGAACATGGAGGTTGGAAGGGGCCTTTGGGAGGGTCTGGGATGGCCATGGGGGTGCTGAGAAATAACAGGAAGCTGGAGGGGCCTTTGGGGGGGGTCTGGGATGGCCGTGGGGTTCTGAGAAAGAACACGAAGCTGGAGGGGCCTTTGGGAGGGTCTGGGATGGCCGTGGGGGCGCTGAGAAAGAACATGGAGGTTGGAAGGGACCTTTGGGAGGGTCTGGGATGGCCATGGGGGTGCTGAGAAAGAACAGGAAGCTGGAGGGGCCTTTGGGGGCGGGTCTGGGATGGCCGTGGGGGTGCTGAGAAAGAACAGGAAGCTGGAGGGGCCTGTGGGAGGGTCTGGAATGGCCGTGGGGGTGCTGAGAAAGAATATGGAGGTTGGAAGGGGCATTTGGGCGGGTCTGGCATGGCCGTGGGGCGGCTGAGAAATAATAGGAAGCTGGAGGGGCTTTGGCTGGGTCTGGGATGGCCGTGGGGGCGCTAAGAAAGAACATGGAGGTTGGAAGGGGCCTTTGGGAGGGTCTGGGATGGCCGTGGGGGCGCTGAGAAATAATAGGAAGCTGGAGGGGCTTTGGCTGGGTCTGGGATGGCCGTGGGGGCGCTAAGAAAGAACATGGAGGTTGGAAGGGGCCTTTGGGAGGGTCTGGGATGGCCGTGGGGGCGCTGAGAAAGAACATGGAGGTTGAAAGGGGCCTTTGGGAGGGTCTGGGATGGCCATGGGGGTGCTGAGAAATAACAGGAAGCTGGAGGGGCCTTTGGGGGGGTCTGGGATGGCCGTGGGGTTCTGAGAAAGAACACGAAGCTGGAGGGGCCTCTGGGAGGGTCTGGGATGGCCGTGGGGGCGCTGACAAAGAACATGGAGGTTGGAAGGGACCTTTGGGAGGGTCTGGGATGGCCATGGGGGTGCTGAGAAAGAACCGGAAGCTGGAGGGGCCTTTGGGGGCGTCTGGGATGGCGGTGGGGGGGCTGAGAAAGAACAGGAAGCTGGAGGGCCCTGTGGGGGAGTCTGGGATGGCCGTGGGGGCGCTGAGAAAGAACATGGAGGTTGGAAGGGGCCTTTGGGAGGGTCTGGGATGGCCGTGGGGGTGCTGAGAAATAACAGGAAGCTGGAGGGGCCTTTGGGGGGGGTCTGGGATGGCCGTGGGGGCGCTGAGAAAGAACATGGAGGTTGGAAGGGGCCTTTGGGAGGGTCTGGGATGGCCGTGGGGGTGCTGAGAAATAACAGGAAGCTGGAGGGGCCTTTGGGGGGGTCTGGGATGGCCGTGGGGGCGCTGAGAAAGAACAGGAAGCTGGAGGGTCCTTTGGGGGGGTCGGGGTTGGCCGTGGGGGCGCTGAGAAATAACATGGAGGTTGGAAGGGGCCTTTGGGAGGGTCTGGGATGGCCTTGGGGCCATGAGAAATAACAGGATGCTGGAGGGGCCTTTGGGGGAGTCTGGGATGGCCGTGGGGGCGCTGAGAAATAACATGGAGGTTGGAAGGGGCCTTTGGGAAGGTCTCCGATGGCCATGGGGGTGCTGAGAAATAACAGGAAGCTGGAGGGGGCTTTGGAGGGGGGGGTCTCGGATGGCCGTGCGGACGCTGAGAAATAACAGGAAGCTGGAGGGGCCTGTGGGAGGGTGTGGGATGGCCATGGGGGTGCTGAGAAATAACATGGAGGTTGGAAGGGGCCTTTGGGGGGGTCTGGATTGGCCGTGGGGGCGCTGAGAAATAACATGGAGGTTGGAAGGGGCCTTTGGGAGGGTCTGGGATGGCCGTGGGGGCGCTGAGAAATAACATGGAGGTTGGAAGGGGCCTTTGGGAGGGTCTGGGATGGCCGTGGGGGCACTGAGAAATAACAGGAAGCTGGAGGGGCCTTTGGGAGGGTCTGGGATGGCCATGGGGGTGCTGAGAAAGAACAGGAAGCTGGAGGGGCCTGTGGGGGAGTCTGGGATGGCCGTGGGGGCGCTGAGAAAGAACATGGAGGTTGGAAGGGGCCTTTGGGAGGGTATGGGATGGCCGTGGGGGTGCTGAGAAATAACAGGAAGCTGGAGGGGCCTTTGGGAGGGTCTGGGATGGCCGTGGGGGCGCTGAGAAAGAACAGGAAGCTGGAGGGGCCTTTGGGGGGGTCTGGGATGGCCGTGGGGGCGCTGAGAAAGAACATGGAGGTTGGAAGGGGCCTTTGGGAGGGTCTGGGATGGCCGTGGGGGTGCTGAGAAATAACAGGAAGCTGGAGGGGCCTTTGGGGGGGTCTGGGATGGCCGTGGGGGTGCTGAGAAATAACAGGAAGCTGGAGGGGCCTTTGGGAGGGTCTGGGATGGCCGTGGGGGCGCTGAGATAAACATGGAGGTTGGAAGGGGCCTTTGGGAGGGTCTGGGATGGCCGTGGGGGCGCTGAGAAATAACCGGAAGCTGGAAGGGCCTGTGTGAGGGTCTGGGATAGCTGTGGGGGTGCTGAAAAAGAAAATGGAGGTTGGAAGGGGCCTTTGGGAGGGTCTGGGATGGCCGTGGGGGCGCTGAGAAATAACCGGAAGCTGGAGGGGCTGTTGGAGGGTCTGGGATAGCCGTGGGGGTGCTGAAAAAGAACATGGAGGTTGGAAGGGGCCTTTGGGAGGGTCTGGGATGGCCATGGGGGTGCTGAGAAATAACAGGAAGCTGGAGGGGCCTTTGGAGGGGGTCTGGGATGGCCGTGGGGTTCTGAGAAAGAACACGAAGCTGGAGGGGCCTTTGAGAGGGTCTGGGATGGCCGTGGGGGCGCTGAGAAAGAACATGGAGGTTGGAAGGGACCTTTGGGAGGGTCTGGGATGGCCATGGGGGTGCTGAGAAAGAACAGGAAGCTGGAGGGGCCTTTGGGGGGGTCTGGGATGGCCGTGGGGCGCTGAGAAATAACAGGAAGCTGGAGGGGCCTGTGGGAGGGTCTGGGATGGCCGTGGGGGCGCTGAGAAAGAACAGGAAGCTGGAGGGGCCTTTGGGAGTGTCTGGGATGGCCGTGGGGGCGCTGAGAAATAACAGGAAGCTGGAACGGCCTGTGGGAGGGTCTGGGATAGCTGTGGGGGTGCTGAAAAAGAACATGGAGGTTGGAAGGTGCCTTTGGGAGGGTCTGGGATGGCCATGGGGGTGCTGAGAAATAACAGGAAGCTGGAGGGGCCTTTGGAGGGGGTCTGGGATGGCCGTGGGGTTCTGAGAAAGAACACGAAGCTGGAGGGGCCTCTGGGAGGGTCTGGGATGGCCGTGGGGGCGCTGACAAAGAACATGGAGGTTGGAAGGGACCTTTGGGAGGGTCTGGGATGGTCATGGGGGTGCTGAGAAAGAACCGGAAGCTGGAGGGGCCTTTGGGGGCGTCTGGGATGGCGGTGGGGGGGCTGAGAAAGAACAGGAAGCTGGAGGGCCCTGTGGGGGAGTCTGGAATGGCCGTGGGGGTGCTGAGAAAGAATATGGAGGTTGGAAGGGGCATTTGGGCGGGTCTGGCATGGCCATGGGACGGCAGATAAATAATAGGAAGCTGGAGGGGCTTTGGCTGGGTCTGGGATGGCCGTGGGGGCGCTAAGAAAGAACATGGAGGTTGGAAGGGGCCTTTGGGAGGGTCTGGGATGGCCGTGGGGGCGCTGAGAAATAATAGGAAGCTGGAGGGGCTTTGGCTGGGTCTGGGATGGCCGTGGGGGCGCTAAGAAAGAACATGGAGGTTGGAAGGGGCCTTTGGGAGGGTCTGGGATGGCCGTGGGGGTGCTGAGAAAGAACATGGAGGTTGGAAGGGGCCTTTGGGAGGGTCTGGGATGGCCGTGGGGGTGCTGAGAAATAACAGGAAGCTGGAGGGGCCTTTGGGGGGGGTCTGGGATGGCCGTGGGGTTCTGAGAAAGAACACGAAGCTGGAGGGGCCTCTGGGAGGGTCTGGGATGGCCGTGGGGGCGCTGACAAAGAACATGGAGGTTGGAAGGGGCCTTTGGGAGGGTCTGGGATGGCCATGGGGGTGCTGAGAAAGAACAGGAAGCTGGAGGGGCCTTTGGGGGGGTCTGGGATGGCCGTGGGGGTGCTGAGAAAGAACAGGAAGCTGGAGGGGTCTGTGGGGGGGTCTGGGATGGCCGTGCGGGCGCTGAGAAAGAACATGGAGGTTGGAAGGGGCCTTTGGGAGGGTCTGGGATGGCCGTGGGGGTGCTGAGAAATAACAGGAAGCTGGAGGGGCCTTTGGGGGGGGTCTGGGATGGCCGTGGGGGCGCTGAGAAAGAACATGGAGGTTGGAAGGGGCCTTTGGGAGGGTCTGGGATGGCCGTGGGGGTGCTGAGAAATAACAGGAAGCTGGAGGGGCCTTTGGGAGGGTCTGGGATGGCCGTGGGGGTGCTGAGAAAGAACAGGAAGCTGGAGGGGCCTTTGGGGGGGTCGGGGTTGGCCGTGGGGGCGCTGAGAAATAACATGGAGGTTGGAAGGGGCCTTTGGGAGGGTCTCGGATGGCCTTGGGGCCATGAGAAATAACAGGAAGCTGGAGGGGCCTTTGGGGGAGTCTGGGATGGCCGTGGGGGCGCTGAGAAATAACATGGAGGTTGGAAGGGGCCTTTGGGAAGGTGTCCGATGGCCATGGGGGTGCTGAGAAATAACAGGAAGCTGGAGGGGGCTTTGGAGGGGGGGGTCTCGGATGGTCGTGCGGACGCTGAGAAATAACAGGAACCTGGAGGGGCCTTTGGGAGGGTCTGGGATGGCCGTGGGGGTGCTGAGAAATAACATGGAGGTTGGAAGGGGCCTTTGGGGGGGTCTGGGATGGCCCTGGGGGTGCTGAGAAATAACATGGAGGTTGGAAGGGGCCTTTGGGAGGGTCTGGGATGGCCGTGGGGGCGCTGAGAAAAAACATGGAGGTTGGAAGGGGCCGTTGGGAGGGTATGGGATGGCCGTGGGGGCGCTGAGAAATAATAGGAAGCTGGAGGGGCCTTTGGGAGGGTCTGGGATGGCCATGGGGGGGCTGAGAAAGAACAGGAAGCTGGAGGGGCCTTTGGGGGGGTCGGGGATGGCCGTGGGGGCGCTGAGAAAGAACATGGAGGTTGGAAGGGGCCTTTGGGAGGGTATGGGATGGCCGTGGGGGCGCTGAGAAATAACAGGAAGCTGGAGGGGCCTTTGGGAGGGTCTGGGATGGCCGTGGGGGCGCTGAGAAAGAACAGGAAGCTGGAGGGGTCTGTGGGGGGGTCTGGGATGGCCGTGCGGGCGCTGAGAAAGAACATGGAGGTTGGAAGGGGCCTTTGGGAGAGTCTGGGATGGCCGTGGGGGTGCTGAGAAATAACAGGAAGCTGGAGGGGCCTTTGGGGGGGTCTGGGATGGCCGTGGGGGTGCTGAGAAATAACAGGAAGCTGGAGGGGCCTTTGGGAGGGTCTGGGATGGCCGTGGGGGCGCTGAGATAAACATGGAGGTTGGAAGGGGCCTTTGGGAGGGTCTGGGATGGCCGTGGGGGCGCTGAGAAATAACCGGAAGCTGGAAGGGCCTGTGTGAGGGTCTGGGATAGCTGTGGGGGTGCTGAAAAAGAAAATGGAGGTTGGAAGGGGCCTTTGGGATGTTCTGGGATGGCCGTGGGGGCGCTGAGAAATAACCGGAAGCTGGAGGGGCTGTTGGAGGGTCTGGGATAGCCATGGGGGTGCTGAAAAAGAACATGGAGGTTGGAAGGGGCCTTTGGGAGGGTCTGGGATGGCCATGGGGGTGCTGAGAAATAACAGGAAGCTGGAGGGGCCTTTGGAGGGGGTCTGGGATGGCCGTGGGGTTCTGAGAAAGAACACGAAGCTGGAGGGGCCTTTGAGAGGGTCTGGGATGGCCGTGGGGGCGCTGAGAAAGAACATGGAGGTTGGAAGGGTCCTTTGGGAGGGTCTGGGATGGCCATGGGGGTGCTGAGAAAGAACAGGAAGCTGGAGGGGCCTTTGGGGGGGTCTGGGATGGCCGTGGGGTGCTGAGAAATAACCAGAAGCTGGAGGGGCCTTTGGGGGGGTCGGGGATGGCCGTGGGGGCGCTGAGAAAGAACAGGAAGCTGGAGGGGCCTTTGGGAGAGTCTGGGATGGCCGTGGGGGCGCTGAGAAATAACAGGAAGCTGGAGGGGCCTGTGGGAGGGTCTGGGATAGCTGTGGGGGTGCTGAAAAAGAACATGGAGGTTGGAAGGTGCCTTTGGGAGGGTCTGGGATGGCCATGGGGGTGCTGAGAAATAACAGGAAGCTGGAGGGGCCTTTGGAGGGGGTCTGGGATGGCCGTGGGGTTCTGAGAAAGAACACGAAGCTGGAGGGGCCTTTGGGAGGGTCTGGGATGGCCGTGGGGGCGCTGAGAAATAACATGGAGGTTGGAAGGGGCCTTTGGGAGGGTCTGGGATGGCCATGGGGGTGCTGAGAAAGAACCGGAAGCTGGAGGGGCCTTTGGGAGGGTCTGGGATGGCCGTGGGGGGGCTGAGAAAGAACAGGAAGCTGGAGGGGCCTTTGGGAGGGTCTGGAATGGCCGTGGGGGTGCTGAGAAAGAATATGGAGGTTGGAAGGGGCATTTGGGCGGGTCTGGCATGGCCGTGGGGCGGCTGAGAAATAATAGGAAGCTGGAGGGGCTTTGGCTGGGTCTGGGATGGCCGTGGGGGCGCTAAGAAAGAACATGGAGGTTGGAAGGGGCCTTTGGGAGGGTCTGGGATGGCCGTGGGGGCGCTGAGAAATAATAGGAAGCTGGAGGGGCTTTGGCTGGGTCTGGGATGGCCGTGGGGGCGCTAAGAAAGAACATGGAGGTTGGAAGGGGCCTTTGGGAGGGTCTGGGATGGCCGTGGGGGCGCTGAGAAAGAACATGGAGGTTGGAAGGGGCCTTTGGGAGGGTCTGGGATGGCCATGGGGGTGCTGAGAAATAACAGGAAGCTGGAGCGGCCTTTGGGGGGGGTCTGGGATGGCCGTGGGGTGCTGAGAAAGAACACGAAGCTGGAGGGGCCTCTGGGAGGGTCTGGGATGGCCGTGGGGGCGCTGAGAAAGAACATGGAGGTTGGAAGGGGCCTTTGGGAGGGTCTGGGATGGCCATGGGGGTGCTGAGAAAGAACAGGAAGCTGGAGGGGCCTTTGGGGGGGTCTGGGATGGCCGTGGGGGTGCTGAGAAAGAACAGGAAGCTGGAGGGGTCTGTGGGGGGGTCTGGGATGGCCGTGCGGGCGCTGAGAAAGAACATGGAGGTTGGAAGGGGCCTTTGGGAGGGTATGGGATGGCCGTGGGGGTGCTGAGAAATAACAGGAAGCTGGAGGGGCCTTTGGGGGGGGTCTGGGATGGCCGTGGGGGCGCTGAGAAAGAACATGGAGGTTGGAAGGGGCCTTTGGGAGGGTCTGGGATGGCCGTGGGGGTGCTGAGAAATAACAGGAAGCTGGAGGGGCCTTTGGGGGGGTCTGGGATGGCCGTGGGGGCGCTGAGAAAGAACAGGAAGCTGGAGGGGCCTTTGGGGGGGTCGGGGTTGGCCGTGGGGGCGCTGAGAAATAACATGGAGGTTGGAAGGGGCCTTTGGGAGGGTCTCGGATGGCCTTGGGGCCATGAGAAATAACAGGAAGCTGGAGGGGCCTTTGGGAGGGTCTGGGATGGCCGTGGGGGCGCTGAGAAATAACATGGAGGTTGGAAGGGGCCTTTGGGAAGGTCTCCGATGGCCATGGGGGTGCTGAGAAATAACAGGAAGCTGGAGGGGGCTTTGGAGGGGGGGGTCTCGGATGGCCGTGCGGTCGCTGAGAAATAACAGGAACCTGGAGGGGCCTTTGGGAGGGTCTGGGATGGCCGTGGGGGTGCTGAGAAATAACATGGAGGTTGGAAGGGGCCTTTGGGAGGGTCTGGGATGGCCATGGGGGTGCTGGGAAAGAACATGGAGGTTGGAAGGGGCCTTTGGGAGGGTCTGGGATGGCCGTGGGGGCGCTGAGAAATAACATGGAGGTTGGAAGGGGCCTTTGGGAGGGTCTGGGATGGCCGTGGGGGCGCTGAGAAATAATAGGAAGCTGGAGGGGCCTTTGGGAGGGTCTGGGATGGCCATGGGGGTGCTGAGAAAGAACAGGAAGCTGGAGGGGCCTTTGGGGGAGGGTCTGGGATGGCCGTGGGGGTGCTGAGAAAGAACATGGAGGTTGGAAGGGGCCTTTGGGAGGGTATGGGATGGCCGTGGGGGTGCTGAGAAATAACAGGAAGCTGGAGGGGCCTTTGGGGGGGTCTGGGATGGCCGTGGGGGCGCTGAGAAAGAACAGGAAGCTGGAGGGGCCTTTGGGGGGGTCTGGGATGGCCGTGGGGGCGCTGAGAAAGAACATGGAGGTTGGAAGGGGCCTTTGGGAGGGTCTGGGATGGCCGTGGGGGTGCTGAGAAATAACAGGAAGCTGGAGGGGCCTTTGGGGGGGTCTGGGATGGCCGTGGGGGTGCTGAGAAATAACAGGAAGCTGGAGGGGCCTTTGGGAGGGTCTGGGATGGCCGTGGGGGCGCTAAGAAAGAACATGGAGGTTGGAAGGGGCCTTTGGGAGGTTCTGGGATGGCCGTGGGGGCGCTGAGAAATAACCGGAAGCTGGAAGGGCCTGTGTGAGGGTCTGGGATAGCTGTGGGGGTGCTGAAAAAGAAAATGGAGGTTGGAAGGTGCCTTTGGGAGGGTCTGGGATGGCCATGGGGGTGCTGAGAAATAACAGGAAGCTGGAGGGTCCTTTGGGAGGGTCTGGGATGGCCGTGGGGGTGCTGAGAAATAACATGGAGGTTGGAAGGGGCCTTTGGGAGGGTCTGGGATGGCCATGGGGGCGCTGAGAAATAACCGGAAGCTGGAGGAGCCTTTGGGAGGGTCTGGGATGGCCGTGGGGGCGCTGAGAAATAACATGGAGGTTGGAAGGGGCCTTTGGGAGGGTCTGGGATGGAAACGCGGACGCTGAGAAAGAACATGGAGGTTGGAAGGGGCCTTTGGGAGGGTCTGGGATGGCCGTGGGGGCGCTGAGAAATAACAGGAAGCTGGAGGGGCCTTTGGGAGGGTCTGGGCTGGCTGTTGGGGCGCTGAGAAATAACAGGAACCTGGAGGGGCCTTTAGGAGGGTCTGGGATGGCGGTGGGGATGCTGAGAAGTAACGTGGAGGTTGGAAGGGGCCTTTGGGGGGTTCTGGGATGGCCGTGGGTTTGCTGAGAAATAACAGGAAGCTGGAGGGGCCTTTGGAGGGGGGGTCTGGGATGGCCGTGGGGGCGCTGAGAAATAACAGGAAGCTGGAGGGGCCTTTGGGAGGGTCTCGGATGGCCGTGGGGGTGCTGAGAAATAACCTGGAGGTTGCAAGATGCCTTTGGGGGGTTCTGGGATGGCCGTGCGGGTGCTGAGAAATAACAGGAAGCTGGAGGGGCCTTTGAGGGGGGTCTGGGATGGCCGTGGGGGCGCTGAGAAATAACAGGAAGCTGGAGGGGCCTTTGGGCGGGTCTGGGATGGCCGTGGGGTCGCTGAGAAAGAACAGGATGCTGGAAGGGCCTCAGGAGGCACAGCTGTCACATGCTCCTGGTAAGGGAAGCAAGGACCAACCCCCAAAACAGATTCCTGTCCCTTGGTCACAAGCGCCCCCCCCCCCCCCCAATCTCCTACACTTGCGCTGGACGGCTGCTGGCTCCTCCTCCCTCCTCTCATCTTTGTTTGTTAGTCCTCACCCGAGGCCATTTTCCCAGTGATTTTCAGAGAGAGTGGAAGGATGAGGGAGAAGACACAGGAAAAGAAACATGGATGTGAAGGAGGCACATCCGTTGGTTGCCTCCCAAACCTCGCCCCAATCCAGGGACAGGGATTGAGCCTGCAACAGAGGTACACGCCCTTGACCGGAATCGAACCCATGACCCTTCCCTCCAAAGCTCTAACCACTGAGAAAAACGGGTCTCCCTGCACCGCTCCTCCGGCCGGTTCCCGTGGTAGCCGGAGCCTCCCTCACTCGCTGTGTCCAGGGAGAAAGTGTGCAACATCCCCACTGCTCAAGGCAGGTGGCCAGGGGCGCACAGGGAAACCCCAGGGCGGGAGGGGGAAGATGGGAGGGAAGGAGATGACGGGCGGGTGTCCCCGGTGCTCGGTCTCTGTTCCCCGGAACCTCGAGGCCAGGGGTTTGCGGCAACTCGTTAGTCACTAGGAGGTGCTTCAGTCTGCACGCGGCTGGCTTTCTAAGTGCGAGCACGTCTAACCCACGGCGTCCTTTCCGAGGGCCCGGCTCTCGGGCGGCTCACCTGCCTTGATGCAGTAGACCTGGTAGGAGGGGAACCACTCCCCGTACTGGCAGGTGATGTACTTGTAGTCGCTGGTGAGGCTGTAGCCGGGGTCGCAGTAGAACTCCACCACGGTCCCGTGGTTGTAGCGATCACAAGGCCTCGGGTGGCAGACGAAGTCGCCGTGGCTCACCACCGGGGGCAGCGGGCAGACTTGGGCAGTGGGGAGAATAAGGGTGTGAGTACCGGGCGCTCCCCGAGGGGCCCGCCCTCCGGACGCAGCGGGGCCGGGGGACGGCAGCCCAGAGAGACGCGTGTATGCGTCTGGCACCGAGCTGGCCAGCGCATTGTCCCGGGGACGGTCCCTTAGGAGGCCCAGGGCATGGAATTCGTGCATGGAGGGGGGTGCCCCTCAGCCCAGCCTGCACCCTCTCCAATTTGGGACTCCTCGAGGGATGTCCGACCGGGTCGGGACATCCCTCTCACAGTCCAGGACTGCTGGCTCCCAACTGCTCTCCTTCCTGCCTTCCTGATTGCCCCTAACTGCTTCTGCCTGCCAGTCTGATCACCCCCTAACCACTCCCCTGCCAGCCTGATTGATGCCTAACTGCTCCCCTGTCAGCCTGGTCACCCCTCACTGCTCTCCCCTACAGCACTGGTCACCCCTAACTGTCCTCCCCCGCCAGCCTGGTTCCCCCAACTGCCCTTCCCTTCGGGCCCAGTCGCCCCCAACTTCCCTCCTCTGCCGGCCTCGTCACCCCTAACTGCCCTCTCCCCTGCAGGCTTTATCACCCCCAACTGCCCTCCCTTGCAGGCCTGGTCCCTCCGACCTGCCCTCCCCTGAAGGCCATCTTGCGGAGGCCATCTTGTGTCCACGTGCGGGCAGGATCTTTGACCACATGGGGGCAGCCGTCTTTGTGTGTTGGAGGGATGGTCCATTTGCATATCACTCTTTTATTAGATAGGATTGTCAGTGGGAGGTTCGCCTTACGTTGCAAAGAGTGTGCCTGCTTCACAGAGAATATGACGCTGCTCCGTTCATGGTGCATGCTGCTGTGTGCCAGACCAGCTGGTCAGTGAGACTAAGATATTGATGGGCAACATACTCACCAAAAGGAACAGCTATCCTAAGCCCGTGTCTGTGGGACCATCCAAATTCCCTAACCCAGTGGTGGGCAAACCGCGGCTCACGAGCCACATGTGGCTCTTCCACAAAACACCACGGCCTGGGCGAGGCCATGCTGAAGAAGTGGCGATAGAAGACATCGAAGCTTAAAACATTTGGCTCTCAAAAGAAATTTCAGTCGTTGCCCTGCTGATATTTGGCTCTGGGGACGGATGAGTTTGCCGACCCCTGTCCTAGGAGACCAGAGAGCCGGAGGGCTGAGGGTCACGTGTTTCCAATGAAGCTAACGGGAGGCGAGGTGTGAGGGCCCACAGACCCGGGACACAGGGGGAGAGTGGCAGGCGGGGTGGGGGGGAGTTCAGGGCCACGTAAAATCCGGTCAGGGCACATAAAATCCAAGGGAGAGGGAGCCTGTTTCCCTTTCAGCAGGGAAGACAGAAAACTCGATTCCGCGTGAGAAACAGGTGCAAGGCCCCTTGGCTGCCTGAGCACAGGAAGATCAGCATCTCCAGATCCAACATACGAAACACACGGGCGCTGCTGGACGCCAAGGCCCAGCCTGCTCCCGAGGACAAGAGCGGTGAGTGGGCGGGAAGATGGAGAAGCCACAGTGGCAATTACTTCTTGTAAAAGAGATAGAGAGGGGGAGGGAGACGGAGAGGGAGAGGGAGAGGAGAGAGGGAAAGGGAAAGGGGGAGAGGAAGAGGGGGAGAGGGAGAGAGAGGGGGAGGGGAGGGGGAGAGGGAGAGGAAGAGGGAAAGGGAGAGGGAGAGAGAGAGGGAAGGGAGAGAGGGAAGGGAGGAAGAGGGAAAGGGGGAGAGGGAGAGGGAGAGAGAGGGGGGGAGGGGGAGGGAGAGGGAGAGGGAGAGAGGGAGAGGGAGAGGAGAGAGGGAAGGGAGGAAGAGGGAAAGGGAGAGAGGGAGAGGGGGAGGGAGGGGGAGGGAGAGGGAGAGGGAGAGAGGGAGAGGGAGAGGAGAGAGGGAAGGGAGGAAGAGGGAAAGGGAGAGAGGGAGAGGGGGAGGGAGAGGGAGAGGGGGAGGGAGAGGGAGAGGGGGAGAGGGAGAGGAGAGAGGGAAGGGAGGAAGAGGGAAAGGGAGAGAGGGAGAGGGGGAGGGAGAGGGAGAGGGGGAGGGGGAGAGGAGAGAGGGAAGGGAGGAAGAGGGAAAGGGAGAGAGGGAGAGGGAAAGGGAAAGGGGGAGAGGGAGGGGGAGAGGGAGAGGGGGAGGGAGAGGGAGAGGGAGACGGAGAGGGAGAGGGAGAGGGAGAGAGGGAGAGGGAGAGGAGAGGGAAGGGAGGAAGAGGGAAAGGGGGAGAGGGAGAAGGGGAGGGAGAGGGAGAGGGAGAGGGAGAGAGGGAAGGGAGAGAGGGAAGGGAGGAAGAGGGAAAGGGGGAGAGGGAGAAGGGGAGGGAGAGGGAGAGGGAGAGAGGGAAGGGAGGAAGAGGGAAAGGGGGAGAGGGAGAGGGGGAGGGAGAGGGAGAGGGAGAGAGGGAGAGGGAGAGGAGAGAGGGAAGGGAGGAAGAGGGAAAGGGGGAGAGGGAGAGGGAGAGAGAGGGGGGAGAGGGGGAGGGGGAGAGGGAAGGGAGGAAGAGGGAAAGGGGGAGAGGGAGAGGGAGAGAGGCGGAGGGAAAGGGAAAGGGAGAGAGAGAGGGGGGAGGGGGATAGGGAGAGGGGGAGAGGAAGAGGGAGAGGAAGAGAGGGAGAGGGAAAGACGGAGAGGGAGAGGAAGAGGGGGAGGAAGAGGGGGAGAGGGAAAGGGTCGAGAGGGAGAGAGAGGGGGGGAGAGGGAGAGGGGGAGGGGGAGAGGGAGAGAGAGAGAGAACGAGGTACAGTGGCCCCTGCGACACACCAGTGACAGGCTGGCAGTCATTTCCCGGCAATGGCGCGCTGTGATGCATGATGGGTACGAGGGAAGGAAGACAATCATTTACCATCGCGAGCGAACAATACCTCCACGAGACTGCCTGCTACTCACATTTCCCTCCAATAAAATAAAATGAAATTAAAGAGCCTGCTGGGGTCCCGGCAGGGTGGTTAGCACACCAACAGCGTCCCCCCAGGAGCCTGCAGGAGACAAATGTCTGCAGGACCCGCAGCAGAGGACCTCACACTCCGACGTCCGGGCAGGACGGCCGGGCCGGGTCCAATTTGCAGAACGACCCCGCGACCTTCGAGACACACAGGGCTTCCCCGGCGGCTCCCGGCCCTGAGGCGGCGGGGCGAGGGCCAGGGATCGGCACCCCCTTCCCCGGCCCGAGAACACGCGTGTCTGCGAAGGGGAAGCAAGAGCTCTGGTTCTGGCGACGGGGATGAGCCAGCAATCCCGTCAGACGCTGGCTCCCACGCACGGACTGTCAAACCAGGATTCTAAATGGCTGTCTGCTGGCCGGCTGGAAGGAAGGCTGGGAGTCGGAGGGGATGGGGGTGCCAGGGGAGGGGGAGGGAGTCTGCGACCTGGCACATCATTTCGTTTCTCTGGTCTCGAGTTCCTAAGGAGGCAGAAGCGGATGGATGATCCCCCTGCGTGACAGTGGCAAGGGGAACGGAATGCAACAGAGCCCCGGGGTGGGGGGCAGTGGAGGGGAGCTGCCTCGGGCCTCTTTGCTTGGAGGGAACTCCTGGGCCTCAGAGCCTGGAGGGAGACGGGAGGGGGTTGTCGGGGGGCCCGGGCAGGAGTCCGAGCCCACCTGGCCAAGGGTTCCCTGGCCTGGAGTACTCTTCCCTCAGGCTGAGGAGAGGAGAGGAGAGGAGGGTGGAGGCTCGGGCAAGCAGACAAAGCCCCCCCCTGCCCCTTGCCATGACCAGAGGCCCCACTGCCACGCTGGGTCAGGGAGAGAAGGGGCATTCGTTTTTCTGGTCTTCCCTTTCTGCTGATTCCATGTCACACCGAATCCAGCTGCTGGCTGGATGGCGGGCAAGTGGACAGGGAGCTTGGCAGCCCAGCAGAGGAGGGGGAGACTGTGGCCCGGGCCAGGGGGTGCATTGACCGGTGGGAGGCTCTGGGGGGGTGTGGGTGACCAGTTGGCCGCTGCTATTATCACTTCGGGTGAGGGGAGCAGGACTTGAATTCCTGATAGCAATGACCCTGGGCACTTAGTACACCTCTGGTCATCACCAGAGCCCTATTGGGAGGGAGGGAGGGAGGGAAGGACAGAGGGAAAGGGGTGGAGAAAGGGAGGGAGGGAGGAAAGAAGGGAAGGAGGGAGGGAAGGACAGAGGGAAAGAGGGGTGGAGAAAGGGAGGGAGGGAGGGAAGGACAGAGGGAAAGAGGGGTGGAGAAAGGAAGGGAGGGAGGGAAATTCCAACTGTCAGCCATCATAAGCCGCACAGCTCGGGCCAAACCATTGAGGGTGTGTCCTTCTCCCCCCTCCCAGCCCCCACACGGGTCCAAGATCCACTAAGGCGTCGCCATGGCAGCCGGGCGGACTCTCAGGAGCCTGGGCAGGGCCGCTCTGGACGCTGACTCACTCCGAGGCCGCGTCCCGGGGCTGGTCCCCCTCGGTCAGGGGGCACAGGAGGAGCTGGGGCGGTTGGGGGGCTAAATAAACAAATGACCAGTGAAGGACCCGGGGCCTAGAGGGCCCTCAACAAATGCCCTCTGCCAGCGGCTTCCAGGGGAGAGAGTCCCCAGGCGCCCCGCCTCTGCCGGCCTCCCAGAGCCAGCCGAGGGAGGGGCGGCCTGTTCGCAGCTGAGTCCAAGGATGTGTCCCCTGGGAGACGCTCAGGGACCACTCCCTCAGCTCCTCCCCGGACGGATGCCGAGGAGAGAGGCCCCTGGCCATCGAGCAGCGGAGCAGGCCGGGCCCCTGGCTTCCGGCGGGCGCTCGGGCCTTGGACGCGCCCAGAAGAGCCGCGTGGGGAGCCGGGGAGGGCTCAGGACAGGAAGCTCGCTTCCGGGTCACGGGGTTTCTCATCTTCGCCCCCCTGGACTGCAGCCTCTTCCGAGGAAGGGGTCACGTCCTCTCGTCCCTCTGCGGCTCCCCAGGTCGCTGCTGCGGCTCTGAGCCCGGCGGCGGGTGCTCCCCAAACACCAGGTCACCGTGACACGAGTTCACAGCACTCACTCAGGAGGATGCGCCCACATCATTGTCAAGGTTGCTTTTCAAAACAGGATCCCTGGATTCAGTGTGTGTGTGTGTGTGTGTGTGAGTGTGTGTGTGAGTGTGTGTGTGTGTGTGAGTGTGTCTGTGTGTGAGTGTGAGTGTGTGTCTGTGTGTGAGTGTGTGTCTGTGTGTGAGTGTGTCTGTGTGTGAGTGTGTGTGTGTGAGTGTGTGTGTGTGAGTGTGTGTGTGTCTGTGTGTGTGTGCGCGTGTGTGTGTGTGTGTGTGTGTGTGTGTGTGTGGAAGAGACGGACAGCCTCAGAAATGGAGACTGGAAAGCATGAAGATACAGAGATGAACCGAGACCGGTGTGGCTCCGTGGATGGAGCGTCGGCCTGCGGACGGAAGGGTCCCACGTTCGATTCTGGTCGAGGGTATGTGCCTTGGTTGCGGGCACGTCCTCAGTGAGGGGTGTAGAGGAGGCAGCTAATCGGTGTTTCTCTCTCATCGAAGTTTCTAGCTCTCTGCCCCTCTCCCTTCCTCTCTGTGAAAATCAGTGAAATATATTGGGAGGGGGGAGATAAGAGATGAGACGCAGGGACAAAGGGAGGCAGATCAGCCATGGGACCACCCAGGTCCTCCCGGCGTCCGGACGGACACTGGTCTGTGTGTAAATGACATGACCTGCCCTGGCCCTCAAGCCTTGGTGATCGCGGGTGCTTGGCGCCCCCCACAGAGCCGCGGGGAAACACGTGTGCGGCCACATGGGAGCAACAGCCCGGAGCTCGAAGCTGCCAGAGAGCTTGTCCTTCCAGGCTGGAAACTCCCTCATGAACGAAGCCCCCACAGGTAACAGCCGTTGTTACTGCTCAGCACTCCCCCTCCTGACCTGGGCTGCCTCTTAGACCTGTGGTCAGCAAACCGCGGCTCTGAGAGCCACAGGCGGCTCTTTGGCCCCTGGATGGCGGCTCTTCCACAAAACACCACGGCCCGGGCGAGTCTATTTTGAAGAAGTGGCGTTAGGAGAAGTTGAAGTTTAGAAAATGCGGCTCTCCGAAGACATTTCCATCGCTGTCCTGCTGGTGTTTGGCTCTGTTGGCTAATTAACGGGTTTGCCGACCGCTGGCCCTAAGACAACGTCACACCCTCGAGGCACCACCTTTTCAAAAGATGACAGTAACTCAAGTCGGTGAAGGAGATATCAACGCTGAGTTTTTCGAGAAGTCTAATTTCTTATTAACTCATTGCTTAACTGAACCCAGTTTCTATCAAATCTTTAAAAAAATTTTTATGGGTTGTACACGAAAGGGCAGAGCGGGCGACAAAGAACAATTCAGACAGCCGCTATGTTGGACTGTGTGACTCGGCAGCCACCATGTTGGCGGTGTGATGTGTACACCTTCCTGGGGGCTGCCATCTTGAAATCACAAAGACCAACCCCTCCCTTTGAATTAGCCAATCGCAAACGACGGTGAGCATGAGCTCCAATCAAGAGCAAAGGACAGGACAGGTCACGTGCGTTAGGGATAGTTTGCGTCACTAGCCCCAGCCCTCACCCAACCAATTGGGATCGGCCAACTCAGTGGTTCCCGTCTGGCCCCTCCCCCCTATAAAATCATCACACTCGGGGCCGAGACCGGTTTGGCTCAGTGGATAGAGCGTCCGACTGGGGACTGAAGGGTCCTGGGTTCGATTCCGGTCAAGGGCATGTACCGTGGCTGTGGGCACATCCCCAGTGGGGGGTGTGCAAGAGGCAGCTGATCGATGTTTCTCTCCCTTCCTCTCTGTGAAAAATCAATAAAACATATTTTTTTAAAAAAAGAAAGTAAAGATGTAAAGATTTAAATACACAAAAGCACTCCGTGGCTGTCCTGGCACGCACAATGCCAAATCTGCGAAGAGGTTAAAGCTGGCGTTTCAAATCGCTGGCATCGCCACAGCCGTCCCTCCCAACGACCCCGATGACCTGAGCCGGGGAACCTCCAGGAACCAGAAGTCCCTTTCCTCAGTGGCACTCCCCACCCCGCCCAACCTGGGCCGGCCGGCCTAAAAGCCCTTCCCACGGAAACACAGGGGCAGCCCTTCTCCCTCTGGGCCAGAGATGGCAGACGTCGCAAACGAACACACAGGCCCCTCGGTTCTACTGGAATTCCAGATCGACAGAGAGGAACTGTGGACCCCCGCAAGTCGCGTGCAGAAGTTAGGACATGTGCATACGAGAAAACCATGTGCTGTCTATCTGAAATCCAGGGGTAACGGGCAGCCTGTATCTTATCCGACATTTCTACTGTGGGTTCTGATCCCCCGGGGCCGTGGCCGGCAAACTCATCCGTCCACGGAGCCAGAGAGCAACAGGACAACGACTGAAATTTCTTTGGAGAGCCTCGTTTTTTTCACTTAGACGTCTTCTAACGCCCCTTCTTCAGCGCAGACTCGGCAGGCCCTCCTGGGGGAGCAGGGACCTGGCTGAGCCCTCCTGTTCTCGCGGTGTTTTGTGGAAGAGCCGCACTCAAGAGGCCAAAGAGCCGAACGTGGCTGGCGAGCCGCAGTTTGCCAACCACGGCCCTGAGGGGGGGGGTGGGGATGAGGGAGAAGGAGGGGCCCGTGGGGGCTCCACTTAGCAGCCCAGGAGGACGGCCAAGCGAGGGCCCAGGCTGAAACCCTGTTTCCCTTCCCGCCTCTCCTCCTGGCCAAAATGGCATCAGGGCGCAGCCAACCCCACCCCAAGCCTTCTCCAGAGGCCTCCCGAGACGCACCCCTCATCTGACAGCCACCGGAGAGAAAATGCTTTAAGAGCCGCCTGTTGCCACCTCCTCATCTTGTTGTTTCCCAAGAAAGGCTGCAGAAAGGGGCTGTGGGCCTCTCCCCTGGAGGCTTCCCCTCATTTGTTTCTTTCCCCAGGCAGACCCCCCCCCCAAAAACGCCCCCACCCCTCGCCACCTACTGTATTCAACAGACACAGTAAGGTGTTTGTTCTCTTCGGTCATAATTTCAAAACCTGAGCCAGGACAGCCTGCCTGCCTGGAGGAAGTCGTTAGGGCTCTACACCCACAGGCACCAGCCTGCCCCCCCACCCCCCAGACTTCACATCATTGATTCATGATTATGGGGGAACCACCCTCCGAAGTCACACCTATTGGACGAGCACAGGAGGAGAGGGTGGGCTCGGGCTCCCGCAAAGCCCGGAAACGCATGGGGACAGGAAGGAGCCCTGACCCCTTAACAAAACCAGGGGTGGGATTAATGGCGCCCCGAGACCATCCGTTTCCACTGGGCGCAGAGAAAATTAATTTCTGCAGACGGTTCGCTCAGCTTTGCAATATTCTGCAGCTGCCCGGTGGATGCTGGGAACTTTTCTCTCTTACCCCCTTAGGCTTAAAAGGATGGGGAGAGAAGGAAGCCGGGGTTGGGTCTGGTTCTAGGTCCGGCTTCGTGGCCCATGAGCGGGCTCGCTGCCTCGGCTCAGGGTGGAGGCCAGCAGGGTGTCTCCGGTGAACAGTGCGGGCCGGCCCTCGTTCTCAGCTCTGCACCGCCCCCCCCCCATGGAGAGATGGGCTCGAATCACCCCCCATTCACCTTCCGGGAGGGGAAGAGGTGTTACCTTCCAGAGCAAGGCACCGGGGTGGGCTGGACGACCAGACGAGGTTGGGTAAGCACTCGAGACGCCCCGAGCCCTCGAGCTGGAAGCCGGGGAAGCAGCGGTAGGCGATGACCGTGGCCACGGGAAAGGCGGTCTGGAACTCGGAGGCATTTACGTAGCCATTGGAGGAGGCCAGGGGCCGCAGGCAGCCTGGGGGGGGGAGGGACGGCGAGAGGGGGCGTCTTAGCTGGTCGTCTCTGTGCCCCCGAGATCAACCCAGCTGTCGGACTCCCCCGCTCTCAGCGAGGCTTCGGAGCCACAAACACCTTGTCCCTGAAAGTCCAGATTCCCGCTCAGCCGGTGTGGCTCAGCGGCTGGGGGTCAACCTATGAACCAGAAGGTCACGGCTCCATTTGGGCCAAGGGCACAGGCCCGGGTTGCAGGCTCGATCCCCCAGCGTGGGGTGTGCAGGAGGCAGCCGGTCCGTGATTCTTTCTCCCTCAGGGATGTTTGCATCGCTCTCTTCTTCTCCCCGCCTCTCGGAAACCAATAAAATACTTTTTTTTTTTTTTTACAAAGTTCAGACTCCTTATCGACCCGCCTATTCTATCTGTGATGCTCAAACTTGGTTTTACAGTTGCAAATGGCACTAGAGAATGAGAGGAGTGGGGAGTAGTGAGGAGGGGGGAGCAGCGAGGAGGGGGAGCAGGGAGGAGCCAGGTGTCCCCAGCAGGTGGTTCCAGCCCTAACTGCACCTGAGAATCATCTAAGAAACTAACTAACCAGGGTCGTGGGCAGCCTGGGCACCCCAATCTCTCTGGTTGTTATATATATAGACACACACACACACACACACACACACACCAGGAGCCCGGTGAACGAAATTCGTGCACTGGGTGGTGGGTGGTCCCTCAACCCAACCTGCCCCCTCTCACATACTGGGAGCCCTCAGGGGATGTCCAACTGATGGCTCACCCCCAGCCTGCCCAAGGCCTAAAGCCTCTGGTGAGCACCCAGCCATTGCCCTGCTCAGCTCAGCCCTGGCTGCCTGCGAGCACCTGGCCCCGGGGGGGCTGGGCGCTCCCCGCCACTGACATTTCATCTCCACTCCCTCCCCGCCGGTGCTCACACCACTTGGCCCCACCCCCACTCCTGATTGGCTGGTAGCATAGCCAATCAGGAGCGAAAGTACAGTCCGATTTGCATGTTTCTCTTTTATTATATAGGAGATATATATATATATATATATATATATATAGATATATATATATTGATTTCAAAGAAGGGAGAGGAAGAGAGACAGAAATATCATGGATCGGCTGGCTCCTGCACGCCCCCTACTGGGGATCGAGCCGGCAACCCGGGCATGTGCCCTTGACCGGAATCAAACCCGGAGACCCTTCAGTCTGCAGGCCGACGCTCTAACCACTAAGCAACACTGGCCAGGGCTCGACCTCTCAGGAAGCTCCCCAGGTAATACTGCCGGCCCGGGTCGTGCCGTCAGGGCTGACCCCCGCTGGGTGCCGGAGGAAAGGGACGCCCACTGTGTCTGCGGCGGCGGTGGGGTGGCGAGGAGGGTAGGACGCTGAAAAGCCGGTTGAGCTTCACGTGAACCAGGCCAGGCACCCGGGGGCAGCGGTTCCCACACAAAGACCCAGACCGGGGATGGGGTGCGGGGGGGGGGGGGGTGTCTGCGTGGACACGGGGTTCGCGTCCCTGAGGCTGTGCGGCTGGAGGGCGGGGACAACTCCGAGAACCCCGCCTCGGTGAGACCCGCACCCTGGAAACCCGCGTGCTCCCGCTTCTGTGAAACACCAGCTGCTGTTTTCGCCTCGAACCCCGTGCAGCCCGGGGGACGTGTCCAGCCCCGAACCCCCTCTGCTGGCATCTGTGACGGTGGGGGGTCCCTGGCCTCCGCAGCGCCCCTGGAGGGTGTGATGGCCCTGCGGGCGGCTCTGCTCCGGGGAGAAGTCATTGTGCGGGGAGAAAACACTGTGCGGTGGGACTGCTTCGCTCCTTCCGCTCCCCCGGGACGGAGTCCCCGGCTGCCGAGCCCGCTCCGGAGTGACTGTCAGACAGTTCACCCCGACGGACGGTTTACAAACGGCTTCAGCCCTCGCGCCAGCGATGGGGTCTGGGGATCGAGGCAGCACGGAAGGAGGAAACTCCCTCTGGGGTGACCCTGCTCTGCTCCGGGATGGCACGGCATTGCTGGGTGACCCACAGCCCCCCGCCCTCCACCAGCCGAGGTCAGGCCATCCCCGAGGCCGGCACGAGCGTGTGTTGTGTTTGCTTTGTTTTGCGAGCTGACCACGTCCATGGCAGAAGGGCAACAACATGCGAGGGGAGGTTGGGAATCAGGGGCAAGAAAAGCATCGGTGAGTGAGAATGAGAAAAGCGAATTCAGCCCTGACCGGTGTGGCTCCGTGGACGGAGCGTCGGCCTGCGGACTGAAGGGTCCTGGGTTTGATTCTGGTCAAGGGCATGTGCCTTGGTTGTGGGCACTTCCCCAGTGGGGGCTGTGCAGGAAGGCAGCCAATCGATGTTCCTCTCATCGATGTTTCTGACTATCCCTCTCCCTTCTTCTCTGTAAAAAATCAATAAAATATATTTAAAAAGAGAAGAAAAAGGAGGAGGAGGAGGAGGAGGAGGAGGAGGAGGAGGAGAGGGAGGAGGAGGAGGAGGAGGAGGGGGAGAAGGAGAAGGAGGAGAAGAAAATTCATCCTGGAACAAGGAAATTGACTGGAGCCTCTGGGCAGAGCCGGCACCAGGATGGAGCCTGGGCCCCCTTTCGGGGAGTGGACCGTGGGCCTTGAACAGCCTGGGGTGAGGGGCGCTGGGCCGAACGCAGCTGAAAATCCACGCGTGAGCTTGAATCCTGCAGAAGCTCAGTCGGCCCTCGGTTTATGGGGGAGATTGGTTCCAGGACCCCCATGGATACCCACATCCGAGGATACCCCCCTCTGCGGAGGGTCAGGGCCCTCTTACAAAAACACCTAGACCCATGGTCGGCACACTGCGGCTCGAGAGCCACACGCGGCTCTTTGGCCCCTTGAGTGTGGCTCTTCCACAAAACACCAC
Source organism: Antrozous pallidus (assembly GCA_027563665.1). Taxonomy (NCBI): domain Eukaryota; kingdom Metazoa; phylum Chordata; class Mammalia; order Chiroptera; family Vespertilionidae; genus Antrozous; species Antrozous pallidus. Next base: position 7,147,734 of record CM050529.1, on the reverse strand, counting down.
GGCCTGGGCGAGTCTATTTTGAAGACGTGGCGCTAGAAGAAGTTTAAATTTTAAAAATCTGGCTCTCTGCCCTCCCTGGTTTGGCTCAGTGGATAGAGCATCGGCCTGGGGGCTGAAGAAGGGTCCCGGGTTCGATTCCGGTCAAGGGCATGTACCTTGTTTGCGGGCACATCCCCAGTAGGGGGTATGCAGGAGGCAGCTGGTGGATGTCTCTAACTCTCTATCCCTCTCCCTTCCTCTCTGTAAAAAAAATCAATACAATCTTAAAACTTTAGCTCCCAAAAGAAATTTCAGTTGTTGTACTGTGGATATTTGGCTCCGTTGACTGAGTTTGCCGACCGCTGGGCTAGACCAACGGTAAGAGGAAGTAACTGCTGTAAATTGGCTTGAATATCTTCTTGCCACCAGTGAAATACGTATCAATGCTTTGTCACTTCCATTAACGACACGGCAGCTCGTCACCGTGTCCAAGGCCCAGGTCGGAGCCTCCTAACTCCTCCCCGACTTATAGTTTCTCAGTAGAGGAGGCATCCGACGTGCTGACGAACTCCCTGGCTCCCATGTAAACTTTAAAACCTGTGTCCGGCCCAGCCGTTGAGCGTCGACGTAGGAAGCAGAAGGTCACGGTTCCATTCCGGGTCAAGGGCACAGGCCTGGGGTGCAGGCTCGGTCCCTAGTAATACGGGCACGCAAGAGGCAGCTGAACAATGATTCTCTCTCATCACTGATGTTCCTCTCTTCTTCTTCCTCTTTGAAATCGATAAAAAATATATATATTTAAAAAGCCGCAACAACGAACTAACAAACAAAACCTGGTGTACGGAGCTGGAGAAACCGCCCAGGAAATGATGGGAGAGAGTGCGTGCCGACCGAGGGCAAGATATAGCGGGTGGGTGAGTGGGTGGGTGGGTGGGTGGGTGGGGGTGAGTGGGTGGCTCTGCTTTCCTGTCTCTCAGAGACATGTGTGTGCACTCTACGAGGGGGAACGGGTGAGAAGGACGGCTTCCGCCTCATACCTTGACAGATGGGCAGATTGTCCCAGGTCCCGTCGTCGAGACACGAGGAGGCCAAGTTGTACAGGTCGGGGTACCGGATCTTGAATCCCTCGTGACAAGTGATGTTCAGCGTGTCCCCGTGTCTGTAGGTCCTGTTGTGGATCTCGGCGTCTTCGATGAGAGGGATGCGGCAATCTGCGGTCGTGCGACAAGGACACGTTCTTGTTGGAACGTAAAACGGTGGTGGCAGCCCTGGCCGGGGTCTGGCTCCGTTGGACAGAGCGTCGGACGGCGGACGGAAGGGTCGCAGGTTCGATTCCGGTCAAGGGCACATGATCGGGTTTGCAGGCTCGATCCCCAGGAAGGGGGGCGTGCAGGAGGCAGCCAATCAATGATACTCTCTCATCATGGATGTTTCTCTCTCTCTCCCTCTCCCTTCCTCTCTGAAATCAATAAAAACATATTTTTAAAGAAAACACAAAAAAAAACAAAGACAAGCTGAGGTGTTTTGGCTCAGTGAAAAGAGTGTCGGCCTGCGGATTGAAGGGTCCCGGGTTCGATTCCGGTCAAGGGCATGGACCTTGGCGGCGGGCACATCCCTAGTGGGGGGTGTGCAGGAGGCAGCTGATGGATGTTTCTCTCTCATTGATGTTTCTGACTTTCTATCCCTCTCCCTTCCTCTCTGTACAAAATCAATAAAATATATATAAAAAATAAGTAAAAAAAATAAGACAACAAAGACAAAAACAAAACACGGTTGTGGTTCACGGCCTTGCAAGAACGCTCCTGTTTGGGGACCCGCCCGGGTCTGACCAATGGCTCTCATCTATCACGAGGCTCAGGGCAGAGGGACCGAGTGGGCGGGGATCCGGAACAGCGGAGCTGATGGACGATCTTGTCAGTACGAGAAGACAGACCAGAGCTGGGGATCCCCCTGAGCACCCCCTCCCACCCCCCCCGCTCCATCCTGGGCCCGCCCGGTCAGGGCCTGGGTCTGGTAAGACAAGTGCTTTGCAGGAGAGCTGGGGGCTGAGCCCAGGCTGCATCTATCCGCTAGGAGCGTCTCCCATCCACCTGATCGGGTTTGGGGGTGATCACAAACACCGGGGCTCGGAGCAAGCGGCCCGCTGCTGCCCACGAATGGAGGGAGGGCAGGCAGGATGCGCGAGGAGGGGGTGGGGGTGGCGGACAGGGGAGGCCGGGGGTCAGGAGGAGGGGGAAACCATCAGCAGAGAAAATAAAATGAATCAACCGTATCCACTTCCGCGTCTCTCTACATCCAGCTGACCAACCACAGGGGCCCCTCCACCCCGTGTCGCCCCCATCCGCCCTAAACACCACCCTGCCCGGCCCGGCCCGGTTCAGTCACGCCTGTCCCAGGCGCCTGTCGCCCTCTCCCGTCGGCACCTCTCCGTGTAACGGGCGCGGGCCGTTTATTTCTCCGTTGGGACTCAGCCAGCCCCTAACTCCCCGAGCAGCCCCAGGCCAAGTTTGCTGCTTCGGAGACTGTTGAGACAAGGGGAAAAGCCAAAGGCCATCAAAGAGACTTCTTCCCGAAATGCCTCCTTGCTCGAAGACAGGGGTCGGCAAACTCATTCGCCAACAGAGCCAGATAGCAGCAGGACGACGACCGACATGTCTTTGGAGAGCCACGGTTTTTAAACTTCAACTTCTTCTAAGGCCACTTCTTCAACATAGGCTCGCCCGGGCCGTGGTAGTTTGTGGAAGAGCCGCACTCAAAGGGCCCAAAGAGCCGCAATTTGCTGACCCCTGCGCTAAGAGATGTAGGTTTCTCAGCCGCTAACAAGGAACAGAATCTGGCCCTCGCTGGCTTGGCTCAGTGGGTAGAGCGTCCGCCTGTGGACAGAAGGGTCCCGGGTCTGACTCCGGTCAAGGGCACAAGCCCAGGTTGTGGGCTCCGTCCCCAAGGGGGGGGGGGGGGCGTGCAGAGGCAGCCGATCCGTGATTCTCTCTCATCATGGGTGCTTCTGACTCTCTCCCCCTCCTTTCCTCTCTGAAATCCATTAAAATATATATTTTAAAAAATAAATTAAAAATAAAAAGAACAGCTGAGACCGGTTTGGCTCAGTGGATAGAGCGTCGGACTGGGGACTGTAGGGTCCCGGGTTCGATTCCCGCAAGGTTATGTACCTTGGCTACGGGCACATCCCCAGTAGGGGGCGTGCAAGAGGCAGCTGATCGATGTTTCTCTCTCATCGATGTTTCTGACTTTCTGTCCCTCTCCCATCCGCTCTGTAAAAAAATCAATAAAATATATTTTAAAAAAATAAAAAATAAATAAAAAGAACAGAATCTCATCTGCGCAGGCTGGGAGTCAGCTCTGCACCTGAGGCCTGGCACCCCAAAGGCCCATCATGGGGTTCGGGGGGAGCCCTTCATTAGCTCCGGGATGCCCCCATGCTGACTGGGGAGCCGTGGCCAGCCCCGAACTGCTCCGGACCAGCCTGAGAGAAGACGAATTCCACCTGCAGCAGGTTTGAGGGGTGCCCGGTTGGGGGCGGGGGAGCCTGCGTTTTGCACACGCAGCCAACCTAACTCTGGGTGGTTTCTGGTGGCGAGCTTGTGAATGGCTGCTTTCTGGGGACCCGTCCCATCCGCTTGGCGCTTAAGGTTGCCAACCATCACCTGGTGGCCTTGACCCAGGAGCCGACAGGGACCTCTCCCGGTGTCGATGGGGTTTTTCTGCATCCACCTAATAATTCTGTGACTCAGAGCACCTCCACGCCTCCACAGCCCCTGGGGAGAAAGGGCGCAACCTCTGTGCCCCGAACACGGGCATGCGGGGCCCTCGTGGGGGGGCCGTCGGCTGTCATCCCGCCAGGCGATCGCTGATCATTCCTGTCCCTGCTCCGGCCGCAGCTGCCCTGCTCTGACCTGAACAGACTTCCTCTGGGTATCTTCCTCCCCTTTCAAGTCCCAACCGCACTGAAGTGAATGAAACCTTTTTAAGAGCAAAAACCAAGCTCACGGCGAAGCCTCGAGGGGAGGGAGGGGAGGGAAGCAGGGACGGCTGTGACAAGAAGCACAAATCGGAAATGCTGGAGGCCGGCGGGGGCTCCCTCTGGCTCCTACTTACCTTAGAAGACGGAAAAGGAGGAGAGAAAATGTGCCAATGCCTGCCCTCGGGGGCACAGGCTGCTGTTTCTGATAACTCGCCTGAGGCACCAAGGAAGACTTTTTATTTTTATTTTTTAAATATATTTTATTTATTTTTTACAGAGCGGAAGGGAGAGGGATAGAAAGTCAGAAACATCGATGAGAGAGAAACATCAACCAGCTGCCTCCTGCACGCCTCCCACTGGGGATGTGCCCGCAGCCAAGGTCCATGCCCTTGACCGGAATCGAACCCGGGACCCTTCAGTCCGCAGGCCGACGCTCTATCCACTGAGCCAAACCGGTTTCAGCAAGGAAGCCTTTTTAGATGGCAGAAAATGCACATGAGAAGGAGGGGGTTCTGAATAAACATGCTTTCATCCATCCGGCCCTGGCCGGTTTTGGCTCAATGGATAGAGCAGTCAGCCTGTGGATTGAGGGGGTCCCAGGTTCCATTCCAGTCAAGGGCGCATGCCTGGGTTGCGGGCTCGATCCCCAGTAGGGGGCGTGCAGGAGGCAGCCGATCCATGATTCTCTCTCATCATTGATGTTTCTCTCTCTCACCGCCTCTCCCTTCCTCTCCCTGCCTCCCTAAAATCAATAAAATATGAAATGAAATAAAGCATCTGTCTGTTCTGGGGACGTCTCTGCACTGGGAGACAGCCCGCTTTCATACAGGAGTGACTCTAAAAGAGGAGAGCGACTCACCGGCTTTTGAAAAAGGCCCGCACCGCCCACCGTTCCGATGACTAACGGAGCGATTTCCCATCTTTACGGCCACCTTTTAGCTCGTGCCTCAAGTAGAACCTTTTTTATTAAAAACATATAAGACAGCCCTATCTGGTCTGGCTCAGTGGATAGAGCGTCGGCCTGCGGACTGAAGGGTCCCGGGTTCGATTCCGGTCAAGGGCATGGACCTTGGTTGCGGGCACATCCCCAGGAGGGAGTGTGCAGGAGGCAGCTGATGGATGTTTCTAACTCTCTATACCTCTCCCTTCCTCTCTGTGAAAAATCAATAAAATAAGATATATTTTTTAAAAAAATTAAAAACATAAGATAATAGCAATAGTTAAGCTCACAATGCAACTTCTCCACCAGGAAGCTCAAAGAAACCTCTTTTTTTAAAAAAAAAAAAAAAAAGATTTTTAGCCGAGACCGGTTTGGCTCAGTGAATAGAGCGTCGGACTGGGGACTGAAGGGTCCCGGGTTCGATTCTGGTCAAGGGCATGTACCTTGGCTGCGGGCACATCCCCAGTAGGGGGCGTGCAAGAGGCAGCTGATCGATGTCTCTCATCGATGTTTCTGACTTTCTATCCCTCTCCCTTCTGCTCTATAAAAAAGATTTTTAATTGATTTTGAGAGAAAGAAGAAGGGAGGGAGAAAAACATCAATGTGAGAATGAAACATCGATCGGCTGCCTCCTGCAGGGGTCAAGCCCGCAACTGGGGCATGTGCCCTGACCAGGAATGGAACCCGGGACCTTTCCGTGCACGGATGATGCCCAACCCACTGAGCCACAGAGGCCAGCGCTCAAAGAATTGGAAATTGCCACGAAGGCTGGCTGCGAGACCTGTGGGCTCCAGCTCCCCAAACCCCTGTGGTTGGCTTAACGTGGACCTATCTGCAGCTGACTTCAATGAGGAGCCAATGGGACCAGCGGCCGTTCGCAGAGCTCGAGGGAGGAGGCGAGGAGAGGAGAGAGAGCTCCGTGGGGAAAACAGTCCTGCGCAGGGACGAAAGTGCCACAGCGCTTGGTCCCCCTCCCTCCTCAAGGGCGACCGGGGAGGAGTTGAAGAGGAAAGGGAAGTTCTGTTTCTGCGCCCCAAGGTGCTCAAGGGTCACCCTGAGTCCACCCAGAGGCTCAGCTCCAGCCAGAGGCGTCTGACCTTCCCAATATCCAAACGGCCTCCCCAGGAGTGAGACCCCTAAGGGAGGAGGGGCCTGGGAGCTGTGCTGTGGGACATGATTAACTTTGTCCCTTTAGAACACACACACATATACACACACACACACACACACCACCCAGGTACTACCTGGCATGATTTACTTTGTCCTTTAAAACACACACACACACACACCTCACCCGGGAACTATGTGGCATGATTAACTTTGTCCTTTAAAACACACACACACACACACACCACCCAGGTACTACGTGGCATGATTTACTTTGTCCTTTAAAACACACACACACACACACACACACCACCCAGGAACTATGTGACATGATTAACTTTGTCCCTTTAAAACATACACACACACACACACACACACATACACACCACCCAGGTACTACGGGGCATGATTTACTTTGTCCTTTAAAACACACACACACACACACACCACCCAGGAACTATGTGACATGATTAACTTTGTCCCTTTAAAACATACACACACACACACACACACACACACCACCCAGGTACTACGTGGCATGATTTACTTTGTCCTTTAAAAGACACACACACACACACACACACACACACACACACACACCCCACACACCCCAAAATCCAAAACTGCTGTGCAGCCAGTGTAACGAGTGCCCTGGCTGCTGAATGGAGCCGCATCCCAGCTGCAGCCAGGGATGGTTAAGCAGTGAAAGCTCCCCATTAATATTGATAATGAAAAGGTTCTGGCTGTTCATAACACAAATGGATTGGAGTTCATTTCACTTTGGTCACGTTGGGACATTGGTTTTTGTGTGTGTTTTTTAAATATGGCTTCTCTATCTGTGCACACTGTGGTCTGACTCACGGCGACGTGGCCCCGGCCCCTGTTGGGGGGAGCAGCTGGGACGTGTCTTTCCACGGTCTGACTGGACGTGGTAAGTGTTTGTAAAGGGAATTCATGGAGAGCAGTGGTTCTCAACCTTCCTAATACTGCAACCCTTCCATACAGCTCCTCATGGTGTGGTGACCCCCAGCCACAAAATTATTTTCATGGCTACTTCATAACTGTCGTTTTGCTTCTGTTAATGAATCATAATGTAAATATCTGTGTTTTCCGATGGTCTTAGGCTCCATAGCAGCGGTTCTTAACCTGTGGGTCGAGAGCAGGGTTGCCTAAGACCATCGGAAAACACAGAAGTCAGCCTGAACTTCGACGGTGTCATTTACAGTAACACGGCACTGATTTATAACCGATTAGAATGGGCTTTTGCAACACAAAGGTTAGACATGACCTTGTGTGTGGGGGGGGGGGAGGGATGGGGAGGGAAGATACTGGCTGAGAAGCAGATCCAGCTCTGCCAGGTACTCCTCAGCTGTGTGACCTTGACGAAGTAGGGGAACTTCTCTGAGCCTCGGTTTCCTAATGAGAACAACACGTCTCATCTTGTGGGGGAGAGACTGTGCCTGTTAGCTGAGATAGCGGGCATGAAATTTCACACCGTAATGACCTATGGAAATGAGCTCATTCATTCCTGTGATTACTAGTACCAACTCGCAAGGATTCATTAGCCTTCTAAGAATGACCCGACAAGGCATACAAATGGATTCAGCTGCCCTTACTATTCCCAGCATTAATTCTGACCAGGGAGTGAACGCTACGTATAAATCAAGGGGCGGGTGGGATTTCAGTTCCTCACTGCTACATGACATCCAGGGCACAGACTTGTGGGTGTCCCCGGCCCCCTATAAACTACGTGGAATAGAGAACGGTCATTAAGACGTTGGCAACGATGATTTTCTCCACCATCAGGGCAACAAAGGGCATCTCTTTACACAGATCTCTCAAAGGCCAACAAAATGACCATTAATATTAAAAACCACTAGGCCTTCATACTTAAAAAGGCAATGCCCGTTCTCCCAAGCTTTCTAAAAAAAAAAATGATATAGAGCAGACCATTTTCTTAATTGTTTAAAGCCGTGGCCGGCAAACTGCGGCTCGTCAGCCACATGCGGCTCTTTGGCCCCTGGAGTGTGGCTCTTCCACAAAAATACCACGGCCTGGGCGAGTCTGTGTTGAAGAAGTGGCGTTAGGAGAAGTTGAAGTTTTAAAAATTTGCCTCTCCAAAGAAATTTCAATCGTTGTCCTGTTGCTGTTTGGCTCTGTTGACGAATGAGTTGGCGGACCGCTGGTTTAAAGTATCACAAACAGTGGTACAAATGTCATGCCATTTTGATCAGAGTGCAGGTCCTTTGGAAACGCGTGGCCTTCTCTCATTGTGCATAAATAAAAGGACGGACCCCTCACGGCCACCCCCATGACACAGCCCCTAAGCAAACACGGAGTCTGAGTGCTAAGAGTTAGCCGGTGTGCCTCAGCTGGTTTCCAGCTCGATCCCCAGCAGGGGGCGTGCAGGAGGCAACCGATCCACGGAATCTCTCTCATCATGGATGTGTCTATCTCTCCCTCTCCCTTCCACTCTGAAATCCATAAAGAATATATTTCAAAATAAAAGAATAGCTTATCATGACCAATAAATTGAGGGGTGGTTGCTAGCATAAATGTCTCTCCCTTGTCAACCTGTCATTGCTTGTCACAGTTGTTTCTTTCCTGGAATGGATCACGTCTAACAGAGAGCTGATAAGTCGTAATTGACTTAATCCTCTGAATCAGACATCGTCTGTGTCGTTATACACAGTTTTGGCCCCATGTGTCTACTGCGCTTTTTATGGAGTAGCGTGGAAATGAGCGTGGCGGAGGCGGCTCAATAATAAACAGCCCCACGCGTGTGATCTGAGCTTCTCTCCTCCATCGACAGCCATGGTGATGGACTGGATGGTAATGGAGACCGAGAAGGGAGGCGATGGCTTCTAACGCTGAGATGAACCTATGTGCCCCGGCCCTCGTCACACACGCGTGCTTCCCCGTCAGCGCGCAGGCCTCGCTCTGAAACCAGGACAGCCGCCCCAGCACGGCCCCCTCTGGCACACACGGCCGGGTACCCCTGCAGCCATGGCAACGCAAGCCGGCCCCCACGCGGACCCTGGCCGAGTGAGAGGTTTCCGTGGGCGGGGGAGAGGGAGAGGGGTTGACAGCACTTTACCTTCTTGCACACAGACGGACCTCTCGCTGGGGATCCACCCCAGGGTCCCATTGAGGTGCTTCACACACAGCCTCTTGGTCGAGCCCTTGAGCTTGAAGCCGTCTTGGCAATGATAGCGGGAGACAGAGCCTTCGGGGAAGATCCCCCCGCTGGGCGTCCTGAAGCCATTCTCGGGGACACCCGGGTCGGCACACGCCTGGAGGTCATCGAACCCTGCGTGGACAGAGAGGAGAAAAGGGGTCCGACTGAGCACATTCCACCAGCGCATCCGAGGGTCTGCCCGGGGAAGTGGCAGCTGCTGCGTTCTTCCCGACACCCTGGACCACCCAACCCCGTAATCGGCAAACCGCGGCTCGAGAGCCACATGCGGCTCTTTGGCCCCTTGAGTGTGGCTCTTCCACAAAACACCACAGCCTGGGAGAGTATGTTGAAGAAGTGGCGATAGAAGAAGTTTAAGTTTAAAAAATGTGGCTCTCCAAAGAAATTTCAATCGTTGTCCTGTTGATATTTGGCTCTGTCGACTCACGAGTTTGCCGGCCACTGACCCAACCGCACCAACCGGAGAGCCAGGACTGTCGGCTCTCCAGCACCCACCTCCCTCTGCTCTTCGCTCCTCGCTCAGAACGGCGCTGGCTAGCGTTTCAGTGCCGTGACCGGGGCCGCTCTTCACAGCTCTCTCAAAGGCCAACAAAATGATCCTTCATGTTAAAAGTCAACGGGCCTTCATCCTTAGAAAGGCGATGCCTGTTCTCCCGAGCTTTCTAAAGAATACAATGAGAGCGCACCGTTTTCTTAATTGTTTGGGGAGGGGGACGAGGACGCGTGAGCCGCAAGAGGAGCCGCCTCACAGCTGGACGAAATGCTGACGGTGGAGGAGGAGACACTGGCCTTGAAGGGCAGGTAAGATGGCTACAGGAGGGAGGGAGGGAGGCCTGGCCGGTGTGCTGACGGGAATGGCATTCGCGATGGCCTGAGCTCAAGACAGAAAGTGGGAGCAGAAAGTGGGCTCCATAGCTCTACGGGTGTGTGGAAGAGGCATGCTGGGAATGCCAAGCTTGCCCCTGCCCCTATCTCTCACCCCCTGCTGTCTGCCAGGCCTCCATCAAGGTCCTCCTTGAAGGTCTAGGAAGCCTTCCCGAACCCTACACTCCCCACCCGGCCCCCGTGTCCCACCGCTGTGACATGAACCAGTTCCCATATGGGGCTCGGAGCCCTTCGAGGATAGGTCCTGCGACCTTCCCATCTTGGCATCCAGCATCTCACCATATCCTCCAAAGGAAGGTCTCCATCAGTGTCTGCTGAGTGAATAAACGGAGTTGGAAAAGGAAGCTGGAGACCTCCTGGGTGATCCCAAGAAGCCAGGCTAAGCGAGGGGGCCAGGGTGGAGCCAGGGGGCCAGGGAGGCCGACAGGTGGGGTGGGGAAGAGGCGATGAGCCTGAGAGGGCATGAGGGTGCTGGGGGGTAGGGGGAAGGAAGGCACCAGGGTACAAGTCATTTCAGTTTCAGGTCTCCTTTGTCAACTGACTGGAGGTCGTGGTGAGGAGATACCCAGGTGGCTGAGATAAAGGCAGATCCTTGACACGAACATGGCTGTCCTGGGCTAGTGGGGAAGCCGGGCACGGGGAAGGGTCCTCCGTGTGCACATGATCTGAAGGCACTGTCAGAGGGAAGGAAGGTATCGCACCTCTTAGTTCTGACACAACCAATGGACACGTCCTCACAGAATAGGTACCAAAAATAGACACTCCAGCCCAAGGCTCACCCCTCTTAGGGTGCTTCTCACCCTGAGTGTCCCCGCTGGTCTACTAAGCTGTCTCTCTCACCGGGCTGTGGATCTGGGATGGGGAGACCAGCTCTTACTCACCTCCCAGCACCTAGTATGGTGTGTTGTGAGTGTGGACATCCCACGAGCGCTGCTAATAAAAGAGGAATGGACGGAGGGAGCGGGGAGAGAGGGAGGGAGGAAGGGAGGCAAGAGGGAGGGAGGATAAAGAATAGGTGGGTGGATGGAAGAATAGAGAATGGGTGGATAGATAGAGGATGGGTGGATGGATGAGTGGGTGATGGATAGATGGATGGATGAATAAAGGGATAGATGAATAAATGGATGGGTGGATGGAGGACAGGCGGGTGGGTGGATGATGGATGGATGGATGGATGGATGGATAGTTGGGTGGGTCGATGATGAATGGATGGATGGAGGATAGGTGGGTGGATGGATGGGGGATGATGGATGGATGGATAGATGGATAGAGAATAGGTGGGTGGATGATGGATGGATGGATGGAGGATAGGTGGGTGGGTGGATGATGGATGGATGGATAGAGGATAGGTGGAGGGTGGATGATGGGATGGGTGGATGGATGGATGGATAGAGGAGTGGATGATGGCGGGTGTGGATGATGAATGGATGGATAGAGGATAGGTGGGTGGATGGATGATGGGATGGGTGGATGGATGGATGGATAGAGGATAGGTGGGTGTGGATGATGAATGGATGGATAGAGGATAGGTGGGTGGGTGGATGATGGATGGATGGGTGGATGGATGGATAGTTGGGTGGGTCAATGATGGATGGATGGATGGAGGTTAGGTGGGTGGGTGGATGATGGATGGATGGACGGATAGTTGGGTGGGTCGATGATGGATGGATGAATGGATGGATGGATAGAGGATAGGTGGGGGTGGATGATGGATGGATGGATGGATGGTTGGGTGGGTTGATGATGAATGGATGGAGGATAGGTGGGTGGATGGATGAAGCCACACACCATGTGCTCTGCTGGATTCATCAGGCAAATGTCCCTACCCCTTGCCCTACGGCTTTGAATCACCTCTAAGCCTTTGTGTTCCAGGGACAAGGGAGGAGTGATATCCCTCCTGGCCCCTGGGCACAGACACACTCTCACCAGCACCTCTCACCTTCTCTTCTAACCAGAGTGGACGACACTCTGCATTTTTACAATCTCTTCCAATCCACATCCCCAGACGCCCAGGCCTCCTCCTCCCTCTCCAATGTAGGGCCGGAGGATTTGGCTGAGACAACTGCTCCCCTCACCTCCAGCCCCACTCGTGCTTTCTGACCAGTCACAGCCTGCTGACAAACGAGCCACGCTGACTGCTGGGTTCTGGGCACAGACCCTCACTGGCCTGGGCCACAGCACTGTTCTCTCTCGGGGAAGAACAGATGAGTCAAGGAGGAGATGAGGATCTGGCCCTGGATCTATCAGTAAACGACCCCTGCCCTCATAAATAAAGGATGAAGTCAGGAAGTGAGGACAGCAGAGCTTCCTCTCGAATCCAATTCGTACCCTTCCTTTACATATCCCTTCCCCTTTAAAGGGACATCCCTGCCCTGGCCTGTTTGGCTCAGTGGATAGTGTGTCGGCCTGCAGACTGAAAGGTCCCGGGTTCGATTCCGGTCAAGGGCATGTACCTTAGTTGCGGGTACATCCCCAGCAGGGGATGTGCAGGAGGCCGCTGAATCTGTGTCTCTCTCATCGAAGTTTCTAACTCTCTATCTCTCTCCCTTCCTCTCTGTAAAAAAATAAAATAAAAATCAATAAAATATATTTAAAAGGACATCCCCGTCCAGTCTCTGCTTTCACGTAACCATAGTTACCCTCTGACTCCGGGGCCAGGCCCGGGCCTGTGCTGATGGATGCCGCTGGCCGTGGGCTCCAGCCGTTGGCAAAGAGGGGAATGAGAACAAGCAGGGAAAAGAAAGCAATTGGAAGGTGGGGCGGCATACGAAAAAAAATATTCTTCATTTTGGACAACTAATCCCATCGAGCAAGACGGTAATTTTCCCGGGCTTGAAAGAGCTAGCAATTCCACTTTTCAAACTGCCCCGAGCGGATCGGGTCCCAGCCTGGGCCATTTTTTCCCTGTGAGATGTCCTCTCGGTGTCTCTCTATAATGCTGATGAGCAGCCAGTCAGTAACCTGTCCACGGATGAGGCAGGCTGGCCTCGGGGCCCGGGGAGAGGAGTGGAAAGTAACGTGCATGCTACTTACTGAACAATCTTTTTAAATATATATATATTTCTTTATTGATTTCGGAGAGGAAGGGAGGAGAGAGAGATAGAAACATCAATGATGAGAGAGAATCACTGGTCAGCTGCCTCCTGGACGCCCCATCCTGGGGATCGAGCTTGCAACCCAGGCCTGTGCCCTTGACTGGAATCGAACCTGGGACCCTTCAGTCCGCAGGCCGATGCTCTATCCACTGAGCCAAGTCGGCCAGGGCCCATTGAACAATCTTATCCTAGCATCCTGCAGTCCAGAGACCTCTGCCTTATGGACTTCAAGCTAGGACATCATTCTTCCCTTGCCTTCGATTGGAACTTATGCCATCGGCTCTCCTGGTTTCTCCAGCTGCCAATTGGATCTTGGACTTCTCAGCATCTATAAATGCATGAGGCAATTCCTTATGAGTGTGTGTGTGAGTGTGTGTGTATGTGTGTGTGTGTGAGAGAGAGAGAGAGAGAGAGAGAGAGAGAGAGAGAGAGAGAGAGAGAGAGAGACTCCTATTGGTCTGTTTTCTCTATTGTGAAATGTGAGATGGAAATACACATAAAGCATGACTGGCATGTGTTAAGTGTGCAATAAATGTAGGTTATTCCTGTTGAAGCCGATTTGGCTCAGTGGATAGAGCGTCAGCCTGCGGACTGAAAGGTCGCAAGTTCGATTCTGATCAAGGGCATGTACCTCGGTTGTGGGCACATCCCTGGTGGTGGTGGTGGGGGTGCATGAGGCAGCTGATTGATGTTTCTCTCTCATCGATGTTTCTAACTCTCTGTCCCTCCCTTTTCTTCTCCGTAAAAAATCAATAAATATATATTTTTTAAATGTAGGTTATTCCTTTCCAATCAGTTCCCTAAAGAACCAGAAAATACAACTTCATAGAGAGGCAATCTCCTAATTTCCTAGAGCCTCTGTCATTTCCAAAAACATTCAAACTCTTCCCCCGCCCCCTAATTTGGCCCAGAATTAAGTGTCTTTGCAAATGACTGTTGACTTCACGAATAACAACGGAGTGCCTCTCTCGGCCGACAGTTGGCAACATAAACCTCCAGAGAACTGAACTCTGATTTCTCTAATTCACGGCCCCAGCGTGGAGGGGGCCTCGAGGGCCAGCCAGCAGCTCCCGGGGCAGGGACAGCTCTGGTCTGTGTCACCAAGACAGCAGCCGGCTCCTTAGAAACCTCCCGGTGTCCGCTTTCAGGGCGGGCAGTCAAGCTCCACGGAGCCCTCAATCCAGGCGCCAGACCACGTACATCCCTGGCCCCGGTGAGTCACACCAAAACCAAGCAGGAAACACCAAGGCTTTGAGGATCCTTAGAGAAAGAGCTCAGAGCAAAGGGACCGGACAGAGACAAATCTTTCAGTAGGAGAGCACACGCAAAAAACCCATCGAGGAAATCGAAGGTTTCCAAGTGGACTTTGTCTGTGAACGTAGTGCCGGACCATTCAGCGTATTCACAGTTACACATCTCGGGGGTCTCTGGGCCTGGCTCAGTGGGTGAGCGTCGACCTATGAACCAGGAGGTCACTGTTTGATCCCCGGTCGGGGCACAGGCCCAGGTTGCGGAATCCATCCCCAGTGTGGAGCGTGCAGGAGGCAGCCGATCAGTGATTCTCTCTCATCCCCGATGTTTGTACCTTCCTCTCCCTCTCCCTTCCTCTCTGAAATCAATTAAAAATGTCTATTTTTTTTAAAGAGGTATCTGGGGGAAAGAAAGGGCAGGTGATTACGGTTACCATTTATTAGGCTGAACAGATCTTTCACTACAAAAGCAGTATCTCTTGGGAAACGCAGCTAAGACCGGGCTTGTTACTACAGTAATATCTCTGCCACAGCCGGAGCCCAATACACTGCTTATTACAGCAGATTTATACCGACGGGATGCCGCTGGAACCCGGTTCTCTGGAGACACGACGGTGAGCTGGGGAAGACGGAATTCCTCCACGTGGGTTGAGGGCTCCGTATTCTGGGTTTCATTACCCGGGGTACACACTGAACACTTCGCCGCGATGATATTAGACTTATTAGTTACCGCCGTGATAGCCATTCTGGATATCGGGGCGGCAATCGAGTCAGGCAGCTGTTCCCCAGACACGGCGCGAATGTGTACGCGTATCGAGAACGATCGGGAGACGGACACAAAGCCTGCTGCGTCTGAGCAAGCGGAACGTGGCAAAAATAAGCCTACACGGCATCCTTGAGAGCTGATTAAAGGGGATGAAGACCACAGATGTGGGAGTCCCAGCGTCCCCCCATTGGGGCGCCAGGGCTGATGTGAACTCCCTGGAGATGTTAATTCGCTTTGATTGCCCCGTGATTCCCGCAGCCTCCCACTCGGCTTCCGGGCCAGTAAGGCTGGGAGCGACGCCAACTCCGAAAGCGATTTTTCACCCCCCACTCATGACACGGCTTCATAAGAGCACAGCGTGGTGCAAAACGGCATCGCCCCAGAGGAAGACGGTGTGACGTGGAGAAAGGGGAGAAACCTGCTCCTCCCAGTGACGGGCAGATGGTGGCCTGGGCGCGGCCCGGTTGATGGAAACGTTAGGATCGGTGAAGGCCCTGAGCCGAGGAAGAAGGCGAGGATGAATAAGAGAACGGATTCCCACCTTTTACACGCGGTTCTTTCCTCAAGCAAATCCTTACGGAGCAAAAGGAGGCGGCCTGGCTAGCTGAGCTTCAGGACCCTGGACAGATCACTGGGTCGCCCAGGCCTCTGTGGTCTGCAAACTCATCGTTAGCCAACAGAGCCAAATATCAACAGGACAACGACTGACTTTTCTTTGGAGAGCCACAGTTTCTAAACGTAAACTTCTTCTAACGCCACTTCTTCAACATAGACTCGCCCCAGGCCGTGGTGTTTTGTGGAAGAGCCACGCTCAAGGGGCCAAAGAGCCGCAGTTTGCCGACCACCGTGCGAGGGTATTCGCATCTCATCCCTAAACGAGGCAACGGGACGATTTCTCAGCTCCCTTCCACGTTTACAATTTTAAAAGATGAATATTGCCCTCGCTGGTTCGGCTCAGTGGATAGAGTGTCAGCCTGTGGACCGAGGGGTTTCGGGTTCGATTCCGAAGGTCAAGGGCACGCACCTCGGTGGCAGGCTCCGCCCAGGCCCAAGCCCTGGTCAGGACTCATGCAGGAGGCAACCCGTCAATGTGTCTCTCTCTGTCTTTCCCTCTCCCTTCCGCTCTCCCTAAAATCGATGGGGAAATATCCTCAAACGAGGATGAACAAATAAAAAATGATTTTTTTTTTTTTGCCGAGACCGGTTTGGCTCAGTGGATAGAGCGTCGGACTGCGGACTGAAGGGTCCCGGGTTCGATTCTGGCAAGGGCATGTACCGTGGCTGCGGGCACATCCCCAGTAGGGGGCGTGCAAGAGGCAGCTGATCGATGTCTCTCTCTCATCGATGTTTCTGACTTTCTATGCCTCTCCCTTACACTCTGTAAAAAATCAATAAAATATATTTTTTAAAAATGATTTAAAAAAATGTATGCTAATGGCAAAGGTGTGTTACATCGGGGGCAGGTGACAGACAGGCTCAAATATAAAGAACTGAACAGTGAGGTTCTTCTAGAAAAATGTGGTCCCAGGGCCAGAGCTGCTGGGATGGGCATTAAACCCCACAAAGATGCCTACACACAACATCCCTTCACTCTAGTGCCGTGGCCGGCAAACTCAGGAGCCCACAGAGCCCAATATCAACAGGACAACGGCTGACATTTCTCTTGAGAGCCACATATTTCAAACTTAAACTTCTTCTGACGCCGCTTCTTCAAATTAGACTCGCCCAGGCCGCGGCACTTTGTGGAAGAGCCACGCGCCAGGGGCCAAAGAGCCGCGTGTGGCTCGGGAGCCCCAGTTTGCCTACCTCTGCTCTATGGCGTCCCTTAATTCATTTCCTCCAGGAGGAATGGAGCCAACGGCGGGCACCCCGGACTAGACACGTCCCAGGGCTGCTGGAACCCAGCGTGCTGCCCTCGGGGTCCAGCCTCCCTCCCGGAGGGAGTGCTGCAGACCCGGGTGCCCGCACCCCAGGCGGCGAGACGAGGAGGGAGCACAGCCGACAGAGGCCGAGGGGGGCACAGCTGCCTGGCAGAGACCGATAATGAGCCGTGACTTCCTATCTGAAACCCCTGCATTCCCCAAACGCAGGCTTACAAAGAGGCCGTCCCTGGAATTCTTTCGTTAGGGAGGAAAGCAGGACGAAAAATACCACTGGCTCCCAAAACCATCATCCTCTCTCGCATCGGGATCTGCGCCCTCCCCCCCTCCCCCGGAGGAGAAAGATGAGAGAGAGCCGCAGGTGCTGGCGTACGTTCTCCCCGCGGCCCAGCCTCGCTCCAAAGAAAAACAAATCACAGTCATGAAAGAGCATCTTCTGGTTGCAGACTGCTGCCCGAATTGGCGGTTTGGAATGTGTCTTACAGCCCTGGCCGGTGTGCTCCGTGGTTAGAACACTGGCCCGTGCACCCCATGGGTCTCGGGTTCGATTCCTGGTCAAAGGCTTGTACCTGGGTTGTAGGCTCAATCCCCCGGGACCCTTTTGGGGCACGTGCCTGTGTGGGAGACAACCAATGGATGGGTCTCTCTCACATTAATATACCGTAGTTTCCGGCGTATAAGACAACTTTTTAACCCAGGAAAATCTTCTCAAAAGTCCGAGATCGTCTTACACGTCAGGTGTAAAAATACCGTCGCTTGCAGTTAGGATGGGCGTTGCTGACTCGCCAGGGACTTGCCCGGCACCTGCTCTCTCTCTATTATTTGTCATCTTCCTCCTGTCATCACCAGTTCCAGTCGTCTTATACGCCGGAAAATATGGTATCTCTCTCTCCCCCTCTCTCACATTGATGTTTCTATCTCTCTCTCCCTCCCTCCCTTCTCCTCTCTCTAAAAATCAATAAAAAGAATATCCTCATGAGGATTAATAAAAGGCTGTGTTACAGTAGTGGGGGGGGGGTAGACTTGGTGAGCAATCAAATACAGGCAGGAGGGCATTTAAGAGGAATGCAAAGGGAAAAAAAAATGCAAGCAGATAACTCGTTTACTCAGGGACAGGCTCAGATTTTTCTGTCCTTGTTTCTTTTCCTTGCAAAATTCTATAAACTCTCCAAACCTCTGCGGCTCACAAGCCACATGCGGCTCTCTGGCCTCTTGAGGGTGTGGCTCTTCCACAAAATACCACAGGCGGGCGCGCGCGTGCGGGGCGATCGAATGAGCGCCCCAATTGAGTTAATAACAAGGTGCCTACTTATGTAGCTTAAGTGCGAAAAATTTGGCTCTCAAAAACAATTTTCAATCCTTGTCCTATTGATATCTGGCTCTGTTGGCTAATGAGTTTGCCGGCCACGGGCCTAGAACCTAGAAGCCCCTGTGTCTTTCTCCCATCTCCAACTGCAGCCTTTGCGATCATTCCTAGCCAGAAAGGAAACCAGGAGGGAAAAAAAAAGGTTGAGGGGCCCTGGGGCTTGGGCTGTGTCTCCGTTCTCATCGCCGAAAGAACAGCATAGAGCTTTCTGCTCCGGGAGTCGGCTAATTTCCTGGCAGCTCGATTCTTTTTCTAATTTCGTCTCCCGGCTATTATTCCGGCGAGCGGCCCCTGTCCAGTCCTTTTCATTAGCGGGTGAGCGGGAATCACCGGCTCCATTTGCGCCGCTAATGGTGCGGTGCGTGAACGCGGCGCTTAAAACACTTCGTGCCGGCCGCTCTGGACAAACCGTATGCCGCTGGTTAGGCCGAAGGAACCCTGGGCTCCCGCGGGCCGGGCCGGTCACACCTGGAGCCGCCTGCCAACGAGGCTGCCATCGTTTTAAAGTCGGAGAGGAGGAGGAAAACGGAGCAGCTGCTGTTGAAGTTTTTATGGCGCCTGCAATTTGTCTCATGAGCTGGCAAACGGGAGAGGCTGGGAGCTATAGCAGCTCCGGGCCAGCTCTCCTATTAGCGTCCCTTCTTTCCTGTGTCCCCAGAAAGTAAGAAAAAAAAACAACAACAACCCTCTTTTATTTAAAAGGAACATAAAAAAGCTTATTAAAAACTAGAGGCCTGGTGCACGAAATTTGTGCATGGGAAGAGGGAGGGGGTGTCCCTCAGCCCAGCCTGCACCCTCTCCAATCCTGGGAACCCTCGATGGATATCTGACTGCCCGTTTAGGCCCAATCTCAGTAGGATTGGGCCTAAACGGGCATTCAGACATCCTTCTCACAATCCAGAACTGCTGGCTCCAAACTGCTCGCCTGCCTGCCTCCCTGATTGCCCCTAAACTGCTTCTGCCTGCCAGCCTGATCACTCCCTAACCACTCCCCTGCCAGCCTAATTGATGTCTAACTGCTCCCCTGCCAGCCTGTTTGCCCCCAACTTCCCTCCTCTGCCAGCCTGGTCACCCCCAACTGCCCTCCCCTGCAGGCTTGATTGCCCCCAACTGCCCTCCCTTGTAGGCCTGGTCCCTCCCAACTGCCCTCTCTTGCTGGCCTGATCAGCTACAACTGCCCTCCCTTGCAGGCCTGGAACCTCCCACTGTCCTCCCCTGCTGGCCATCTTGTGGTGGCTATCTTGTGTCCACATGGGGGCAGGATCTTTGACTACATGGGAGCAGCCCTCTTGTGTGTTGGAGTGATGGTCAATATGCATGGGTAGGGGGTGGCTGGTTTGCCCTGAAGGGTGTCCTGGATCAGGGTGGGGGTTCTCTTGGGGTCAGCCTGGGTGAGGGGCCTGTGGTGGTTTGCAGGCTGGCCACTCCCCCCAGAGACCTAAGCAGAGGCCCTGGGATCTGGGATTAATTTATGTTTTACAACTGAAACTTTGTAGCCTGGAGCAGAGCCAAGCCTTCTGCTCGCTCACTCCGTGATGACAGCCATTTCTGTTTGAAACTTTGTAGCCTAGAGTGGAAGCCTAGGCAATAGGGCTGCAGAAGTTTGGCTTCCTCCATTGCCTAGACAACCTTAGCCTCTTCTCTCTCCAGCTCCGTGGCTGTAGCCATTTCTGTTGGGATTATGTATCTTCCATAATTGAAACTTTGTAGCATTGAGTGGAGGCCTAGGCCTGCAACGGCAGGCAAAAAGCTTGGCTTCCTCTGTTGCTGAGGAAACCCAAGCCTTCCTCCTCTTCTCAGTGGCAGCCGCCATCTTGTTTGGGGTTTATTTGCATAATTTGCTCCTGATTGGCTGGTGGGCATGTCTGTGGGCGTGGCTTGATCAGAGGTACGGTCCATTTGCATATTGCTCTTTTATTAGATAGGATAGAAGAATCCCCAAATCCCGCCCCACCTGATGAGTTTAGCCGGAAGAAAAACTCGGAGAAGACATGACTTCACAGACACGTAGAGAGTGACGGGAGATGAAGTGTGGAGCTGGTGGGGTTTCCCGGGTTCTAAGCAGAGACCGTTCATCGGAAAGACACGCCTAACTCGCCCTATGACCTCAGCCCCTTCACCACAGAGAACCAAAGAACACGGCTTCCTTTCATATGGTCGAAAGCAGCCTGGTGCAGCCTCACGGGGCCTGGAGACATGAACTTGGGGAGCTCCGCATCCTGCTTGCTCTGGGGCTCCAGCTCAGTAAAGGGCACGGGACACGGGGATCCGTTTGGCAGAAGGCAAACGGGGTTCCAGGCCGGAGCCCAGCCGTGAGCAGGGTCTTCTCCTCGCCTGGCACCCTCGGGCCAGCGACCACGGCAGTACCTTACCCCTGGCTCCTGTCCCCGATCCTCAAAGATTCAAGAAGGCATTGCATCTACACTCACAGGCTCCTGTGTCAAACTGTCTAACCACGGAGAACGCATCTACTGCCGGCTAGAAACGAATCTTCTCCAGGGGGGATGTCTTCTTGGTTCTAGCACAGTGGTCGGCAAACTCATCAGTCCGCAGAGCCGAATATCAACAGTACGACGGACATTCCTTTTGAGAGCCAGATTTTTTAAACGTAAACTTCTTCTGACGCCACTTCTTCAAAATAGACTCTCCTAGGCCGTGCGGTATTTTGTGGAAGAGCCACACTCCAGGGGCCAAAGAGCAGCATGTGGCTCTCGAGCCGCAGTTTGCTGACCACGGCTCTGGTCCACAGGGAACAGGAAGCAGAGAACAGAGCTCTCCGCAGCTGACCCTAATCTCGTTAGCCACAGACAGCCTTTCTCCACACTCGGGACTGGACGCAGACGGAACACTACGGGGTAATGGCGTCTGTCGGCAGTAAAATGGTTAGTGTCTCTGAAAAAAACTTTTTAAAAGAAAATTGGCATTTTTTTTCCTTGTGCTACTGGACATGAGAACCACAGCGTCAACCTATCCAAGTATGTCTATCATCCTGTATAATAAAAGCACAGTATGCAAATTGTCCCATTTGACCCGGGAGTTGTCTGAAAGTTCGACGAGGGCAGGGCCGGCTGGGGGAAGGGAGGGAGGCAGGGGGGATACCTGGCCAGAAAGCAGCCACTAGAGACCCTACCAGTGCATGCATTTGGTGCCCTGGGCCTCTAGGTAACATATATCGGACTCCACATGTTATCCAAAGGGGTCTCAGGTGCGCTGTCTCAATCCTTCCTCCTGGGCCCTGGGTCACAAGGACCCAGGGCTCTAAGTAGTCACGTGACTTGCTTCTGGTCTCAGGGTAAGTGGCAGCAGATGGGTGGACGATGGATGGATGGATGGATGGATGGATGGGCAGATGGGTGGATGGCAGGCTAGACAGATGGGTGGATGATGGATGGATGGATGGATGGATGGGCAGATGGGTGGATGGCAGGCTAGACAGATAGGTGGATGATGGATGGACAGATGGATGGATGGGCAGATGGATGGATGGTTGAATGGGGAGATGGGTGGATAGCAGGCTAGACAGATGGGTGGATGAGGGATGGATGGATGGATGGAAGAATGGATGGATAGGTGGATGGATGGATGGATGGATGGATGGATGGGCAGATGGGTGGATGGCAAGCTAGACAGATGGGTGGATGATGGATGGATAGATGAATGGATGAATGGATGGATGGATGGATGGATGGGCAGATGGGTGGATGGCAGGCTAGACAGATGGGTGGATGAGGGATGGATGGATGGATGAATGTGCAGATGTGTGGATGGCAGGCTAGACAGATGGGTGGATGAGGGATGGATGGATGGGTGGATGAATGGACAAACTGGTGGATGGATGGACAGGTGGGTAGATGGCAGGATAGAGAGAAATGAATGGATGGGTGACTAAATGGCAAGATAGACAGATAACTGAATGAAAGCTGAATGGAAAAATGGAAGAGAGAAGAGACTCTTCCTTATATATGCTACTACAACTTACTCTCCGTGTTTCTCTGGAAATACTGACTCATCCTCATTCTCACCCTCATTTGACCTCGTAAGCATATTTCCCCAAGGACGAAGGTTTGTGATTTCTCTGCCGCCACCGCTCGGTTGAAAGCATGCCGGCAGGCTGCAGTCAGGGTAACCCACCAAAGGCCCCAACTCTGAGGGGCCAACCCACCGCCCCCATGTCACTGTCCTCACTTCACAATAAAAAACAAAACCGAGGTCCTCCGTTTGGGAAAGTCCCCAGGTCTTCCTAGGCTTCCCGGCTTCTCCTGGAGAGTCTTTATTCTTTCCCAAGCCCCTCGCTGCCTGTTCTCACTCCATTTCAAGTCTTACACAGGGAGATTCGGAGAACAAAGGAGGAAATAAAGTCCGCGGTAAGAAAAATGAAGCAGGTTTGTTGGCAGCCAGAGGAGGATGTGCCAATAGCAACGCCATTTGTCTTAGTTACTGCTTTTCACCTTCTCTCTCTCTCTCTCTCTCTCTCTCTCTCTCTCTCTCTCTCTCTCTCTCTCTCTCTCTCTCTCGGCGTCAACAGAAATAAAGCGGCACGTCCCCAGCCTCCCGCAGCTCCTGTACAGTCAGCACCCCGGGCCATCGGGGCCACGGAGTTCAAGTACAGCGGAGACAAACTCGAGTAAACAGACTGGAGACACGAGGGACTGCAGTGTTTAGGCCGTGACACAGGTCACCATGGCTGGCGGGTTTTATGTAAAAAAAAAAAGAGGGGGGGGGGTCCTGGGGGGAATGGGGCCTCCTCATCCAGAAATGTATCTGCTAGAAGGAAAAGGCGGAAGGACAGCAGAGAGAGGGGAGTGGGATGAGTTCCGCCAAATGGCGATTTGGGAAGTTGGGTTCCAATAACCATGCCTGCGCCCACATACACTGTCGCTGCAGCCTGCCCCCCGTTTGCATACCCGCTAAAGGCAGGACTGACTGGCCCGCTCAGCAGAGGGTATTTCTCTTCCACCGGCCCGCCCAGACCCTTGCCTGGGTTGGCTCAGCGTCACCTACTAGATTCCTGTGCTTCTGCTCCATCAGCAGATTCGTACTATTTTCTCTGACGACATTGGCAATTCTACCTAGAGAGGCAACTGCTGCCCGTGGTCAAAAGAGTAACAACAGCCCAGCCAGGGTGGCTCAGTGGTTGAGCATCGACCTAGCAACCAGCAGGTCCTGGTTCGATGCCCAGTCAGGGCGCACGCCCGAGCGGCGGGCTCCA
This sequence comes from Antrozous pallidus, assembly GCA_027563665.1. Lineage (NCBI taxonomy): Eukaryota > Metazoa > Chordata > Mammalia > Chiroptera > Vespertilionidae > Antrozous > Antrozous pallidus. The sequence goes on along the minus strand of CM050529.1, from coordinate 7,124,082 downwards.
TGCCCAGTGGGGGGTGTGCAGGAGGCAGCCCACCAATGCTTCTCTCTCATCACATAAATGCTTCTATCCCTCCCTCTCCCTTCCTCTCTGATGTCAATAAAAAATGTATCGTAAAAAAAAAAAAGAGTAATAATGACGACGGCTTAGATTTGATTTGGTGGTGCTTTCGAGGTGGCGAGCAGCTTTCAAATCCCAGCATGCGGAGAGACCTGGGCCGCTCCCCCTTTCTCGGGATTCCCCTTCCCAGCCGGCTGTGAGACCCTGGGTACCGGAAAGGACCCCCCAAAGGCAAATGCAAGCGGCAGGCAAATCCCAGGCAGTTGCCTCGCACACAGGGTCGACTTAAAAGTCCTCGGTTTCCCTCCAAGGCCTTCGGTACCAGCTACTCGGGGAGAAGCCGGGTTCCCGGGCCTGAGACTTTGCAACAGCCCCTGGCCTGCCTCATGCCTGTGCAAGGCCTCCGTTCACATGACTCTGTGTGACTAACAAATAATGTATGGCCCAAACCGGTCTGGCTCAGTGGACAGAGCGTCGGCCTGTGGACTGAAGGGTCCCGGGTTCGATTCCGGTCAAGGGGCATCTAGCTTGAGGTGTGAGGGACTGATATGAGGATTCCAGTAATGAATTCCTGGAAACGTGGTGGGGGATGGGGTGAGAGGGGATAGGGAGGGAACGGAAGCTCTCGCCACAAGTGCGTGGTAACGACGAGCGAAACCTTAAGACCTGGGAGCCAGACACCTGCTCCGAAGAGCAAATGGGCCGCCTCGGACCAACAGCCGGCGCCACGTGGGTGCGCGCGCGAGCTGGGGCCCAACTGTCGGGTCACACCTCTGGCTCCCTCGCCGTGTCAGCTGCCTGATCGGTTTACAGTCATCACTGGCCGCTGAGAGAGGGGCGGGGGGGGGGCTGGTTTTTAGCACAAACAGAGGGAAACAAAGGTGGCTCAGAGGGAGAAAATGAGGCCAGCAGCACACACCGCCTCGGGGCAGGTCCCAGGGGCCCAGAAAGCCGGCCAGGGAGGCGGAGATGGAGGGGGAGATGGGGGGAGGGGGACGGAGGGGAGCTGGAGAGGGAGGTGGAGCAGGGGACGGAGGGGAGATGGAGGGGGGGACGGAGGGGAGATGGAGGGGGGGACGGAGTGGAGCTGGAGAGGGAGGTGGAGCGGGGACGGAGGGGAGATGGAGGGGGGGACGGAGTGGAGCTGGAGAGGGAGGTGGAGCAGGGACGGAGGGGAGATGGAGGCAGATGTTGCAGACTTCTAAACCCGCAGGTGTGTACTAGGACCAGAACCCTGGCAGCGCCGGGCCTGCCTGGCCCCCCTGTCTCCAGGATGTTCATCATCCACCGCTCCCCGCCCCCAATCCTGGGAACCCAGAAGGCAGAGCCAGATGCCTGTCTGGGTGTCTGGCAGGCCACAGGCGTGGCTGCAATTAGCGAGCTGGATATGACTCAGCACCAGGCGCGGGCAGCCTCCACCGGAGCAGAGCGGGCGGCTCAAAATAGCAGAGCGGCGGCTGCGCGCCCAGCCGGCCCAGGCTCCCCGCAGCCGGGCAGCTGCCACCAGCAGAGCCCAGAGACCGCCCCCACCCCCACCGCCAGCACGGGGCGCCCTCCAGCTGTGACAGCCCCGTGGGAAGCTGAAGGGGCGATTCCACCCAGCTCCCCACACAGGACACCCAGCTGGGAAGCACCAGCGGTGCCCGGAGCCACGGATGGGGCACCCGAGTGTTTGCGGGTCCAGATCTTGTGTTAAACACACAGACAGAGAGACAACGTACATTCCTCCCCTGTACCCCACACCCACGGAGGGCGCTCCCGACTCCTCCCCGGCCAGGTGATGGCCAGCAAGGGGCCACTGTCAGCCTGAAGGAGGGGAGCAAATATCTTGGTCCGTGGGAAGAGGTAGGACTTGGTGTTCAGAGAGGCGTGTGGTCCAAACCCCGGTCAACCACCTGCCTCTTCTGCTGGCTCGTCTCGACCCCAAATTCTGTCATTTCTCAGGGTCCCACTCTGGTGCAAAACAGGAGCTAATGATCCCTGATTTGAGGGTCATGTGACAAGGATATGCTGTAACATGTAGAGCATCCGGAAGGTGTCCAGCTCAGGGGAGTCTCATTAAGCAACACCTGCCCTTGTGGTTTCTGCATGGTCATGGCTCAGGGTGCAGTCCCAGGAGGGCCGGTGGGGACCTGCTCTCGGGCTAGTTCTCATTTCGGTCGTGTTCCCTAGGCACATGGTACTTTCTCCATGAAACCACAGCCGTCGTCATAAATGTTCTACCCAACGACCCGCAGGAGATCTGGAATAACAAGGCGTTCTGCCGTTTTCCGGTATGGGAGAGATGCCACCGGTCCCCGGGTCCACCTACAGAATGAACAACCTGATTCTATCGTGTCTCGGGGAGAATCATTTCGCGGGGCCGGCTGAGAACATCTGGAAAAAGACGAGGCGGGAGTGGGGATGCGCGCTGTCAGGTTTTAAAGGGAACACCATGTAGTAAAACCGCGTGGTGATGGCAGAGGGAGAGGCACAGAATCGATGGAATGTAATAGAGGGTCTGGAAACAGACCCGGGCGTCTAACAACGTTAGTATCTTATGAAAATGGCATTTCTAAACAGCAGGAAACAAACGAGGACTCTGCCTAGAGTTGGCACAACCAGCTAGCCCTTGAATCGAAAATGAATGATATCCTCACTTCTCCCAAGACACAGAAGTGAAAGTCCAGATTGAGTGAAACAGAAGAAATAAACTATCGAAAGACAGGTGGACACGTACATCACCTTGGGTTGGCAACTGGGGAAAACCATAGGGAGGAGGGAAGTTGATAGAACTATCATCGATGCGTTGACAGGCCGATGGAAATGGCCAGAACAATCTACACTAATAAAAGAGAAATATGCAAATGCACCGTACCTCCGCAACAACCACAGCCAACCAGGAATGGGTATGCAAATTAACCCGACAAATATGGCAGATTGATTTGCATATGCAGGCGCTGAGCAGCGGGCTGGGACAGGACGTCTGCTATGAGGGGAAGTTCAGGGGTGGAGGGAGCTACAGGAGCTGAGCAAAGATGGAAGGCAGTGGCCAGAGTGGAGGCCTAGGTCCTGGGTGCTGGAGGAAAACCGGTGCCTGCAGCCAGGGAAAGGAAGGCCTACCGCACAAATCTTCGTGCAGCGGGCCTCTAGTGATTGTAGTATCTGTGAAAGGGTGAATAATTGAGACATTTTAACAAATGGATAAGAGATTGTAAGAGAGTTTTAACAAACGGGTCAGAAGGAGATTTTTCAAATCAATGGGAAGATTCAAAAGGATACGAATCCATGATTGGAAACAAACAAACAAAAATGCAAATGGCCAAGAAGCCACGAGGCTGTCTTCTCTCTAGCCACACTGCCCTTCTGTTGGGTCCTGGACCCTTCTACGCTGCCTCCTGACACAGGACCTTTGCACAGGCTGTTCCCTCGACCGGAACACCTCTCCCTCGGTCTTCACCTAGGAGAGCCTAGGTGAACCCTCCCCCCAACACAGACTACGCCGAGTGCACCATCCTCCTGAGTGAGCACTTTCAACACCACGCGTTCCTCAGGGCATGCATGCTTCACAGCTTGCAATTAGACATTTGTTTTTGTAATCCTAGACTGTCCCTTCCCCCACCACCCAGTGGACAAATGGCCTCTGTGTTCTGCTGATCACACTGTACGTGCATCCCTAGAGTTAAGTAAGTTATGGGACATACATCGATGGAGGACTATATGGAGCACAGTACAGCGAGTTCAATGATGTTATAAAAAATTAACCTTTATGGGAGGACAGAAGACACCACGATGTGTTGGTAAGTAAAAATAACAGGTCACAAAATAGTATATAGAGTACCATTTGGTGGGGGAGGGGGAATGTGTACACATAGAAAAGAGATACATCACATTTTTAACAGAGGGGTCATATGGCATTGATTCATTAATTTGCTTACTCAAATTTTCTAAAAAAAAAATTCAACAATGAATGTATATATTTTTAAGGAAGGGGAAATGATTAAAACGAGTGTGGTTTTCCTATTCTTCTCTGTGGAGTCCCTGTGTCATTTCTTTTCTTTTTTAAAAAATATATTTCATTGATTTTTATTTTATTTTATTTTTTTTACAGAGAGGAAGGGAGAGGGATAGAAAGTCAGAAACATCCATGAGAGAGAAACATCAATCAGCCGCCTCCTGCACAGCCCCCACTGGGGATATGCCCGCAACCAAGGTACATGCCCTTGACTGGAACCAAATCTGGGATCTTTCAGTCCGCAGGCCGACGTTCTATCCACTGAGCCAAACCGGTTTCGGCAGCTCTCCTGTGTCATTTCTATAGGAACCCCGGATTCTCCCTGACCCTCCTTCTCCGCCCCTTCATCTGTATTTCCACCAACAGAAAGAATGAGAACACAGCCCAGCTCCAAGGAACCTCCATGCCCCATATACCCGCCTTCGGAAAAATAAACACTAAACAGATAAGCACACCGCATTTTAGGAAATCCTTAGATTCCCACTAAGTAGCCAGACTCCCAAGGTCAGTAGCCATGGGATGCGAGCCACACCTTCTTGGAAATCTGCCTACCCTGAGCCTGGAGAGCTATGTCTACTGAATGCTTACACGTGGGCAGCTGACCACTGATGACTGGCAAAGGTCCTTCTCACGGTGTTTCGGAGACATGGCGGTGGTATGTGTTCGAATACATCGGGTAGGAGATAGGCAAGACTGGGCAGGTTGAAGTGTCACTGTCAGCCGGCAGGTGGGGCTCAGTGGTGGAGCGTCAGCCTATGACCCGGGAGGTCATGGTTCGATTGCCGGTCAGGGTACGTGCCCAGCTTGCCAGCTCGTAGGAGGCATGCTGTTGGCACTGAGAGATGATTCTCTCCTCTTTGATGTTTCTATCTCCCCCTTCCTTCCTCTCTCTGAATCAATAAAAACATCTCTCTATATATAAAAGGCTAATATGGCCCTAACCGGTTTGGCTCAGTAGATAGACCGTTGGCCTATGGACTGAAGGGTCCCAGGTTCGATTCTGGTCAAGGGCATGGACCTTGATTGCGGGCACATCCCCAGTAGAGGGTGTGCAGGAGGCAGCTGATGGATGTTTCTCTCTCTTCGAGGTTTCTAACTCTCTATCTCTCGCCCTCCCTCTCGGTAAAAAAAAATCAATAATATATGTTTAAAATAAATAATTAAATAAAAGGCTAACATGCAAAATGTCCACTTGGGAGTTTGACCGGGAGACCAGGAGTTCAATGGTTTGCTATTATACGCACTGACCACGAGGGGGCAGCGCAGAATGAAGAAAGGCCCCAATCGGCCCGGATTGCAGGCCAGGCCTAGCGACCCTCCCCTGGGGCTCTAGCATGTATGTAAGATGTGTTACTGTGAGAGGTCGGGGTGGCGTGCCTATGGGAACAGATCCTCAGGTGGGGCGCTCGCCCCATGAAAGGAGATGAGAGTTCAAGTACTCCACTTGTCTGGAGCTCTGAGCCGGCACGGCTGTGCTGACATGGCCCTTTCTGGGGCTCCCTTTCTGGAGAAAATTGGCCAATTATTTGTCAGAAAGGAAAGAGCCGCACTTCACCTGCCGAAGAAATTGCTTCTAAGAACCGTTCATGGCTGAGAAAAGCTCCCCCTGGAGCAGCCGCCTGCCAAGGACAATGACCTTGGCCTTTACCTGTATGACCTCCGCACATCAGCTTTCAACCCAGAAAAGCTCTCAGGCCCCCGCGGCCCTGGTTTCCGTCAGGATGGACAGACAGCTCCCCCTTAGAGGACACACCCCCTCCTTCAGGGCCTCACGATAAGGCCTGCGTTTGGACACTTAGCACTGTTTCTTCTGCGCCAGGCCAGGCGTTTGGGGGAGAGAAGGACAGATCCTGCAGAAATACGCCTCCCCTCTGTCTTCTCTCTCCTCTCATTCATAACTCCCCGGTTCATCTCTTCTCTCCCCTCAATACTTTCTTTAAATATATATATATATATATATATATATATATATATATATATATATATATATATATTTTACAGAGAGGAAGGGAGAGGAATAGAAAGTCAGAAACATCGATCAGCTGCCTCCTGCACACCCCCTACTGGGGATGTGCCCGCAGCCAAGGTACATGCCCCTGACCGGAATCGGACCTGGGATCTTTCAGTCCACAGGCCGACGCTCTATCCACTGAGCCAAACCGGTTTCAGCCTTGATACTTTCTCTCCCTTATTTATGGGAGGGAAGAGATGATGCCGGCCACGTGCTATGGAGTGCAAACAGATGCCGCTTCTGTTCGGCACTGGAAAAAATAATGGCTGGATGTGGTGATAAGGCCAGGGAGGCCCATTATAGCGAAGGGCACCCACAAACAATCCTGAAAAGGCTGTCCCCCACAGCCACGCGTGCCTTCTTCACGGGGAGGAAAGGGTACAGGACTCCCCATCCATCCCCTCCCAGTCTGCACGTCCACCGTCGCCCACCGGGCCTGAACCCCCTCGGCCCTGAGTTTGGCAACACCACGTGATCCCCAGCCAATCTCCCTGAACAGCCAGCCCTTGGTCTCCTGGGGGGACACTTGAGGCTCAAGGACATGCCCACGATCACAGGCTTAAGTAACAGATGGAGCAGGGATTCTAACCCCCGACTGTCCCTCCTCCCCGGGCCCCAGGGGCGTCACTCCCGTGCCCGCCCCCAACCCCACCCCGCCCCTCAGCCTCCACACTGTGTGATCCCTGCCTCCCACAGGACTCCTAAATCCGCATTTGTAACCCCAACTTCCCTCACTCCATCCTCCGTCTCAAATGCTCGCTGGGCATTCCCACCTGCATGTCAGAATTTAAATGTCTTAAGGCCAAACTCATCATCTTCCTAAAATGAGTTTTCTTCCTGACATCTCCATTCCAGCCAGCTGATCCCTCTTCTCTCTGACACCCACGCCCAGGGACCCTCCGGCTCCGTTTCTTCCTTGATCCTCCCTCCGGTTCCCTTGAATTCACAGGTTTTCTTCCCGACCCCCCACCCCAGCCCCCTGTTGCCTGCATCTTCCCTGGGCCTTTAGCGTCCCTCACCCAACACCAGCTGCCGCCCGCCTGCCCCACCACAGCCAGAACGGGCTTCTCGCGCTCGGCCCATGGACACGGGGGCCAGTACTTGCTGGCAGTGACCGCCCCTCGCGGCCCCCCCCCCCCCCCCCCAGGCGTGGTAAGATCTTCCCCAGCTCTCCTGGATCTCTTGGTGCCGGGAACACACACCCTCCACCACCACCCCTCCAGGCACAACAACCAAGATGTCCCCAGATATTGACAAAGGTCCTGGGAAAGCCAGGCGGCCCCAGTGGAGGGCTACAGCCCTAAGGCCTGACTCCCACACGCAGCACCCCCTGAAAATCTCGGGGTTTGCCGGTGCCTCCGATGACTTCTGAGGAAGGAGATGCTTTTCAAGGCATCAGGAAATGATGTTTCCTGGGAATGACGTTCTTTCTCTCGAGGTTTTGGGCTTCACCCCTATTGGGCTGCGCTTCAAGGAGTCTTAAGGAGCCGAGACTGGTGTGGCTCCGTGGATAGAGCGTCCGTCAGCCTGCGGACTGAAAGGTCCCAGGTGAAAGGCGTCCCGGGTTCGATTCCGGTCAAGGGCATGTCCCTTGGTTGCGGGCACATCCCCAGTAGGGGCTGTGCAGGATGTTTCTCTCTCATGGATGTCTCTAACTCTATCCCTCTCCCTTCCTCTCTGTAAAAAATCAATAAAAAATATATATATATATATTTTAAATCTAACAGGAGAAACGTCAGGACAGCAGACAAACTCATTCCGGGTCTGTCTTCTGGGGCTCTGGCGGCTGGGTCCCCCTGGGCTGGTGGTGGTGAAGTAAGCAGTGGTGGAGGCTTGAGACCGCACCCCATCACCTCCTAATTCCAGGGGCGTGGGTTTGCCCTTTAGCCTCTCTCTGGTGTCGTTTGCTCGCCTGAAAAGGAGGGTGTAAACAGTCCCTGGCCCAGCAGGCGTAGCTCTGTGGCTGAGCATCGACTATGAACCAGGGCACATGCCCAGCTGCGGGCTCCATCCCCAGTAGGGGGCGTGCAGGAGGCAGCCCATCCATGATCCTCTCCCATCACTGATGTTCATGAAAACTAAAAGAAGGACTTCGCAGCTCATAGGCACATGAAAAAGCATTGTCCAGGACACAGAGGGGGGAAGGACCAATCCGAGAAGGGGTAAATGGCTTTATGGAGAACAAGATTCATAGGAGAGGAGGAACAATAGAAGGAAGGAGGGCTGGCATTCATTGAAGCTGTGTTCTGGGCCAGCCCTGGTTGTACATGCTTCCCCCAAAGGTATTACCTCATTTAATCCAAATAACCCCCCAAACCTGGGTCCTGGGGTTCCAGAGCCCAGATGTCCGATGGGTGGCGAATGACATTACAGAAAAGCCCAGCCAGGGACAAGGGGTGCCAGCCTCAGCTCTGCCACTTGCCAGCTGGGAAACCCCCAGCGCACCCCCTCCCCCAGGTCTTCCTTCCCACCCGGCACCGAAGACAGCCTGATGTCCAGGCTGCGTCCAGAGGTCTGAACAACAGGGGACATCTGGTATGATTCTAGTATTCATTGTGGCAAAAAAATAAAAATAAAAAAAAATACCCCGGAACAAAAAAACCCTCTCCATGTGCACTAAAGCCATCAGTGTGGACCACTGGAATCAACAGCCCATCTACAGTAATAGAAGGGTAATATGCTAATTAGACTAGACATCCTTCCAGAAGAAGCCATGGAGGCAGGGCCGAGGCAGAGGCAGTTTGGGGTAGATCAGGCTGGCAGGGGAGGGCCGTTGGGGGCGATCAGGCCAGCAGGTGGGGGCAGTTGGGGGTGAGTAGGCTAGCAGGGGGGCAGTTGGGGGTGAACAGGCCATCAGGTGGGGGCAGTTGGGGGTGAGCAGGCTAGCAGGGGGGCAGTTAGGGGTGATCAGGCCAGAAGGGGAGCAGTTGGGGGCGATCAGGCCAGCAGGTGGGGGCAGTTGGGGGTGAGAAGGCCAGCAGGTGGGGGCAGTTAGGGGTGAACAGGCCATCAGGTGGGGGCAGTTGGGGGTGAGCAGGCTAGCAGGGGGGCAGTTAGGGGTGATCAGGCCAGAAGGGGAGCAGTTGGGGGCGATCAGGCCGGCAGGCAGAGTGGTTAGGGGCAATCAGGCAGGCAGACAGGTGAGCAGTTAGGAGCCAGCAGTCCCAGATTGCAAGAGGGATGTCCAACTGTCAGTTTAGGCCCGAACCCTAAACCGGCAGTCAGACATCTCTCGAAAGGTCCCAGACTGGAGAGGGTGAAGGCCAGGCTGAGGGACACCCCCCCACACACACACACACACATGAACTGCGTGCGGGGCCACTAGTCACAGTTATAAAGCCCAAATACCTCAATATGTCATAACAGCCTGGGGACTTTCCGACGAAACTGACACAAAACCATCACGTCCGCCTGGTTGGTAGACTATGTCTCGTTCTACCCACGTTTCCAGGGGAGGGGGAAATAAAGATGGACGTATTCTTCGGTATTGCACAGGGTTTGGGGTCCTGCCTGTCACTCACCTCTGACTCCCCCAGCCCGCCTGGCCCAGTGCTTTGCACGCAGTGAAGGCTCAGTCAGTGCATGCTGAATAAAGGATCATCCTGCCTCTTCTGTACCTATTTATTTTTTAATATTTATACAGAACCCACTCAATGGCAGCATTTTTTTTTCTCTCTAAATGCCACAGTGTTTACAGCGGCCAGGGAGGGTAAAGGGTTAAGTTAAAGGGCCGCTCCCTCCGTCCAGATGAATGTGTCATCCGTCTGCTGTTCTTTTTCTCCTTCCTTTTTATTATCTTCACCCAAGTATATTTTTTTCCACTGCTTTTTAGAGAGAGTGGGGGGTGGAGAGGGAGAAGAAGAGAGACAGAGAGAGAAACATTGACGTGAGAGAGACGCATCTCCTGGTTGCCTCTGAGCAAGCCCTGACTGGGGTCAGCGAACGCACCTGCAACCCAGGTGCGCGCCTTTGACCGGAAATGGAACCTGAGGCCCTTCGGTTCGTGGGGGCGATGCTCTAACCACTTGGCAGCACCAGCCAGGGCTGCTTTTCGTCTTTATTCCCTCTTTCCCTCTGACCCTCAGCCCATAGCTTGTTTAAGCCCAAGACCTCAAGAGAAAGGCACTCAGAAGTAGGAAAAATAATTCCCCAAGCCCCTGAAAACAGTTTCCTTCTTTGCAGGATCTCAGGCAGGCAGTCAGTCGCTCAGCCCCAGCCTCCCTCTCAGCAGTTGGCTCTGAGCCGGTGGGTCTTGTTGGAACCCTTTTTGGGGGGGTAAGGAACCCATCTGAGAAGCTGGTGAAAGCTGCAGACCCTGTTCAGACAAGCGCCCACACGAGTCTGCACCCACGTCCAAGGGTGGGGTGGGGGCGGCTCGCAGACCCCCGGAAGCTGGCCCACGGCTCACGGCTAAGATCTCCTAGTATGTGGGGGGCAGAGGGGGCCAGCTAACAGGGCCCGGCCCCAGCTGCCCGGGCCACTGGCTTCTCTGCTGAGGCCCCGTCTTTAACGGAAAGGGCTGTCGCTCGCTCTCATAACACAAGCGCCTGAGGATGGAACCACAACCAAACGTGGACACAGGCGCATTTCAACCTAAACGATCAGAAGAAGGAAAAAAAAAAGTGGACAGAGAGGAGGGAAGACATCCCCCCATAAAAGAGAAAGTCGAAATGACTTAGAAATACACGCGGCTGTAACCTCTGTCACCCTAGATGTTAACCAGTCACTCTTCTGCAGACGGACTGCGTGTGATAACCCAATATTTACCTGACCTAAACCACGGGTGGGCTGCCGGCGATTGATTTTTTTTGCGGCCGGTCGCTGTAATCCAATCATGGGGGGTGTCTAGCCGCAGGTTGATTAGGTTAGAGCAAACATGATAGCCCTGGATCGGGGAAACTCTGCAAATCTGAGCTTCTAGACGGTCTCCGGACCCCGCCAGCAGGGTCAACATGCTCGTCCGTGTAGAGCAAACCTCAGGAAAGGTTCGTGTCTTAATAAAAGGCACGAATTGCTAAGTGAATGCCTTGTAAATTCCCGCAGGACGTGCTCCAGCTTCACACACGGGCAACTTCGTGTGTCTGCAACTCTGCCCATCTTGCTTCTTTTCCCCCTTCTTCCCCTGAGTGCCTCTCTGCCTTCAGAACTCAGCTCTGCTCCTCACCACCTCCTGGCAGCCCTCCTGATTTCCTCTGGCCAGGCTGAGAGCTCCGGGTCCTCATCGTATCTTTTCATCAGAATGGACATTTACCTTCCTTTAGAATCCGCTAAGGACTGATTCGTGTCCCCCAATATTCACATGTCAAAGCCCTAACCCCTGCGGTGGCTGGGCAGCTGGCCATAGGATCTCTAAGGAGGGAATTAAGGTTAAATAAAGTCATAAAAGGCGGGGTCCTAAGTCAACACGACTGTGTCCTCATAAAGAGAAACACCAGAGTGCCCCCTCTCCTTCCTGTTTCTCCCTACACACACACACACACACACACACACACACACACACACATGGCAAGAAAGGATCATGTGAGGACACAGCTAGAGGGCGGCCATCTGCAGAAACCAGTCCTGCTGGTCTTGGATCTCCAGCCTCTGAACTCTGAGCAAATGCATTTCTGTTGATTAAGTCACTGGTCTATGGCACTTGGTTATGGCAGCACCAGGGCATTGATAACACGTATCAACACGTGGACGTGAGCTCTTTGAGGGCGGGGGCGATAGCGGACTCCTATCTCCAGGCTTAGTACCTACCTCACACAATGCTTGCACAGAGTATGTGCTTAATATGTTCCAGTTGAGGAAGCATAAGCATGGATAATCTATCCTAGCTAATAATCCTAGCTAATAAAGAGGTGATATGCAAATTGACCATCACTCCAACACACAACATGGCCGCCCCCATGTGGTCAAAGACTGCCTTCACAAGATGGCCAGCAGGGGAGGGCAGTTGGGAGGGAACCAGGCCTCCAGGGGAGGGCAGTTGGGGGGAACTAGGCCTACAGGGGAGCAGTTAGGCATCAATCAGGCTGGCAGGAGAGTGGTTAGGGCGTGATCAGGCTGGCAGGCAGAAGCAGTTAGGGGCAATCAGGGAGGCAGGCAGGTGAGTAGTTGGGTGCCAGCAGTCCCAGATTGTGAGAGGGATGTCCGACTCCCGGTTTGGCCTGATCCTGGTGGGATCGGACCTAAACGGGCAGTCAGACATCCCTTGAGGAGTCCCAGATTGGAGAAGGTGCAGGCTGGGCTGAGGGACACACATATCCCACCCCGTGCATGAATTTCGTGCACTGGGCCTCTAGTATACATGTAAAAAGCCAGCGACCAGAACACCATAATGACTGGAACAACTGTAGCCAGCCATCTGCTCCAGCAGGGGTGGGGCCAGCTGGCCAACCTCCCATGGCCCCTCTCCTCAGCTGGTCCCACCCACGATAGGCCTGCAGCCCCTCCCCCCCCCCCAGCCAGCTCAGCCTGATTGGCCCAGACCCCACCTGTGCATGAATTCATGCACCAGGCCTCTAGTGGAAGATAAGAGGCTGAAAGTCCAGCTCACTTTCTCACCAAAACCATAGGAGCTCAAAGCATGTTTGAACCCCATCAGTCAGAGAGGTGAGAACTCAGACCCCTCAGGTGCTGTCAGTCACGGAGGAAAGGGCAAAGTTCAAGGCAGAACCCTCCCACTGTCCTTCCTGCCATTTATGCAGCTGTTGTTGCCACCTGGCCCGGATGTCAGAAGCCAGAGGGAAGAGAGAGGCTAGCCATCATCAAGTACTCAACTCAACAATATCTGTTCAACCCAACAATATCTGTTCAACCCGACAATATCTGTTCAACTCAACATCTGTTCAACCCAACAATATCTGTTCAACCCAACAATATCTGTTCAACCCAACAACATCTGTTCAACCCAACAATATCTGTTCAACCCGACAATATCTGTTCAACCCAACAACATCTGTTCAACCCAACAACATCTGTTCAACCCAACAATATCTGTTCAACCCAACAATATCTGTTCAACTCAACAATATTCTGTTCAACCCGACAATATCTGTTCAACCCGACAATATCTGTTCAACTCGACAACATCTGTTCAACCCAACAATATCTGTTCAACCCAACAATATCTGTTCAACCCACAATATTCTGTTCAACTCAACAATATCTATTCAACCCAACAATATCTGTTCAACCCAACAATATCTGTTCATCCCAACAATATCTGTTCAACCCAACAATATCTGTTCAACTCAACAATATTCTGTTCAACCCGACAATATCTGTTCAACCCGACAATATCTGTTCAACTCGACAACATCTGTTCAACCCAACAATATCTGTTCAACCCAACAATATTCTATTCACTGAGTAGCCAGCCTGGTTGCTGACCTGGCTGCAGAGCCTGTGTGCCCCGGCCCTGGGTGTGGCTGTGGCCCGGGACTCAGTATGTTGGGCTGAGCTCTGAGATCGCAGGGGACAGCCTGGTGCCCACCCTCTGGGGCTTCACACCCACTGAGGAGACCTCATGTGAGGCCCCCTCACATCTCCGTCCTCTGCACGTGTGTTAGTCAGCAGACACATGTTTCCTGAGTCTGGAGGACACACACAGCATGGTCAGGTGGAAAAAGAAAGAAAGAAAAGATGAAACAGCTGTGGACCTCAGCGTCCGGGAGCTTCCGGAAGTAAAAATGACACAAATCATAATGATGCGGAGCATGAGGACCCTGACAGTCAACACATATTCAAACCTCACTCCAGGCCAGGCACCGCTGGGTGTGCTTCTCATTATGAACCTACTAGAGGCCCGGTGCACAAAATTCGTGCACGGAGGGGCGGGGGAGGAATGCCCCTCAGTCCAGCCTGCACTCTCTCTCCAATCTGGGACCCCTCGAGGGATGTCTGACTGCCCGTTTAGGCCCGATCCCAGTAGGATGGAACCAAAATGGGCAGTCGGACATCCCTGTCACAATCCAGGACTTCTGGCTCCCAACTGCTCACCTGCCTGCCTCTCTGATTGCCCCAAACCACTTCTGCCTGCCAGCCTGATCACCCCCTAAAAATCCCCTGCCAGCCTAATTGATGTCTAACTGCTCCCCTGCCAGCCTGTTTGCCCCCAACTTCCCTCCTCTGCTGGCCTGATCACCCCCTAATCACTCCCCTGCAGGCCTGGTCACCCCTAACTGCCCTTCCCTGCAGGCCTGGTCCCCCCTAACTGCCCTTCTCTGCAGGGCATCTTGTGGTGGCCATCTGGTGTCCACATGGGGGCAAGATCTTGACCACATGGGTGCAGCCATCTTGTGTGTTGGCGTGATAGCAATTTGCATATTACTCTTTCATTAGATAGGATGGAACTTTCCCAATAGTTCTATTGCGAGGGTATTATGCCCATTGCACAGACGAGGAGACTGAGGCAGAGACAGATTAAGGCAGACCTGTTCTCAGTGGCCACACTACCGAGCTGCATGGGGGGCAGGGACCTTTTCCTGCTCTCTAGAACGGCAGGGCCAGCTGGGTGCGGGGTTCTCACAGGTCGATGAGAGAAAAGCAGGTGCACACTCAGGGGAAGGCAGGTGGGGGATCTGGGCGGCTTGCTAGGCCAGGCCCCGCAGTCCCCTCTCGGACCCTATGAGGGCGCTAAGGGGCTCCCATCACCCCCCTCCCTGGACCAGGCTCTCCCCTTCACCTCCCCAGCCCAGCTGTCCATGTTTCCTGTGTTCTGAGAATCCTCAGAGCCCGGGGCCCCGGACCACCCCCGAGGGCGCAGATAGAGTGGACGTGAGCTGTCAGCCGGCTCCTAAGGGACAGGACGGCTCTGTGGCGGCAGAAAGGGGGCACGGGCAGTCCGGGCCGGGAAGCGCTACGTGAGGCCCACGGAGGAACCGGTCCAGCACCCGAGGGCCACACGCGGCATCTTCTGGCCTCTCCGCGCCCGGGAGCCCATCCTGCTCTTCAACTTGAGAGCAGCGGTGTGTGTCCGTCTGAGCCGGGACCGGCCGTGAACAAGCAAGAGTCTCCATGCCCATCGAGGGCCCGCCCGGGGAGAAGGGGGCCCCGGGGGCCGGCCCTGCATTTCCGTGGCAGCGAGCGCATGACCCAGCTCGGCAGCAGCCTCAGCCCAGGGCCTGGGGGAGTGCCAGCTCTTAGAGGACCCGGGCACGCAGGAGGGGAGACCGCACAGGCCTCGCCCTGCAGAGCAGAGTGGAGGAGGGACCCCTGCTGTTGACGGAAGGCCCTGGAAGCCGCAGTGGGAGTGGGAGCTGAGAGAGAACCATCTGAACAGTGTGGCAGCCACAGGCCCCCGGGAATCGGCTCTTGGACGTGGCCCTGACTCACCCAAAGGCGACTGCTGCGGAGACGGGGCGGGGTCGCCCCCATGTTTAGATCCTCCCACCTGTTTGGGAGCCCCCAAAGAACGGGTCCTCCTTCCTCTGGATGGAGGTAGGGCAGAGGCTTGGTGCGCTCATTACCATGTAAATGGAATCTGCTGGGCAGCCACTCAGCAGAGCCACTGGGGGGCGGGGGGGGGGGGGGGGGGAAGAGGGGGCGCGAAGGAGGTGGGGAGACGGCCGGCCACCTCCTAAACCCACGCAAGGCCTTCTTCTGTCCATTCAAAGCCCGTGAGCAGGTCTGACCTGAAGAGCTCCTTCCCAAGGCAGACCCCGCCTCCCCGGACCCCACACACAGCGCAGAGCTGACGGGCAGCTCCGAGGCCGCAGCACGGACTGAAGACGCCCAGGAACCCCGAGATCTCCCGCCCACGGGCACCCCGACGCGGCGTCCCACCTGCAGAGCTCAGATGAGACAGCCAGCAGCTGGAGTGAGAGGCATTCCACGCGAATAAAGCGCCTAGCGATTCTCTAGGCCCAAATGCAGCGCCCCATTCATCCCGCCGGCCTGCCAGTCCCTGAGGACGCTGCCCCTGAGGACGCTGGCCCAGTGAGCCCAGACTCCAGGCAGCACGGATGCCAGCAGGGAAGGGGGGGGGGGGGGGGGGGCGGGGGGGAGAGACAGACGGGGACGGACGCGGCACCACCTCCCTCGGGGGTCTCTGATGCACCTGAAATGAACCACTCCCCTGCCTCACAGGTTCAGTTGCTTTTTCCAGAGGCTTCTGTGCGCCCACAAAAGGGACCATCCCCCCCCCCCCCCACCCCGGGCTGGGCCTACAGCTACGGGGGAGTTCCTCTGCCCGGCACAAGGACTTCTCCATCTCCGGGCCGTGGCGATTCGGGACGCCAGGAGCAGGGCGGGAGCACAGACTGCACAACTCTTTCTGCAGCAGAAGAGCCCCCTAGGGTGCACATGACATCGTGTCCCCCACAAAACCAGCTTCCCCGGGGTCGGGACCGCACGTGGGGGGCGTTTCCAGGCCGTGCCCAGCACCCCTGAGCCGCCCTGCCCATTCGGAAGGCAGGATGGCCCGAGGCGCAGCGGAGTGTCCCTCAGAGCAATCACGACTGAGCCGTGTCTGTAAAACACCGGCCCCGACCCTGCCTCCTCCATCGGCACAGCCCGCCCCCCGGGAGGTGCCCACGGCAGCCCCGTCCCTCCTGCTTTCCTGATGAAGGAAGCAGAGCATGGCGAGGTGGAGGGACTCGCTGCAGAGTGGCACAGCCGGTCCCAGGGGGTGAGGGTGACCGAGGGCTCACTCCCTGACAATGGCACCTTTGAAGGTGAACGGGCAAGCCAGCCAAGAAGTGGGTCCTCGGAGGCCCGGAGGGCAGGGGCTGCAAAGGACTGTGGGGGAAGGACACTCCTGGGAGGGACTGAGCACCTAAGTCTGGAGACGCCCCAGCCCCCAGGAGTATGGAAGGGGCGACAGCGGGGAAGTCCCCCGCCACCATCATTACGTTCGTGCACAGGGTCCCCTCCGCTCAGCATCCCCAGAAGGGAGCCACCGGAGCCTCCATGGCTGCCCAGCGGCCCTGTTGGCCACCAGTCACCGGTAAGCTGTGGGGAGGCGGGAAGATACTGCCTCTCCCGCAGCCACGTCTCGACCACAGCCTCCCCACCTCGCTCTTCAACTTGAGAGCAAGCGGGGTGTGTCCGCTCCCCTCCCCGGCCCTGCTCTCCTTTCGGTCCGGTAGCTAGGGGCACCCAGAACTCACAGTGCTTACCCCACCCCCATGAGCCCCTGCAAGGTTTGTGGATGAGGGTCTGTGCCCCACCTCTGTTGACCTTTTAGTTCTCTCCTGTTGGCCCCTCTGCGACTGTGCCTGTCTTAGGTTGTTCCTTCCCTGAGGAATCTTACCCGTCTCTGGCTAACCAGCCATCCTCCGGGGCCAAACAGGGTGATGTGAGGTTCAGTCCTGTCTCCTTTGTAGTTTATGCCCCCGTGGCCTCCACGTCCAGCACCTGCCTTGGGGTCCCCTCGCCTGCTGGCGGGGTCCCGGTACTGATCACATATCTCGGGAGACCCAGGTTTCTTCTCCAGAGAGGGCCCAGCTCACGCCATTGGTCGAGAGACTGATCCATGGTGCCAGCTGCCCAGAGGCTTCGGCCACAGCTCGAACAGAAAGTTCATGCATCAGCTGTGTGTATTTGGATAGTGAGAAGAGGGTCCCTCTTGGCAAAAGGCCCAGAGGGGCTACCCCACCCCCATGAGAACATAAAATGAATGTCTTGCCCCCAAACAGAAAGGGCAATGGACAGTCAGAATCCAGGTCTGCTGCTGTTTCCCCCATACTGATTATCAGCACAGTGGCTCCTCCTCCTTCCTGGTCTGTCTGTCTGTCTGTCTGTCTGTCTGTTGTCTGTCTGTCTCTCTCTCTCTCTCCGTTTTAAGTCCTCACCTGAGGATATTTCCCCATGGATTTTAGGGAGAGTGGAAGAGAGAGGGACAGACAGAGAGAAACATGGAGGAGCTTGCAACCAAAGTACATGCCCTTGACCGGATTCGAACCCGGGACCCTCTGGTTCCACTGAGCCAGACCGGCTAAGGCCTCCCTGACTCTCTTGACGTTTAAATGTGCACGCTTCCCGGGCTTCACCCTCAAGCCCTCTTCTCGGCTGGCTGCGCCCTCTTTCTGGGAAAGCCCAGCCCGCCCAGCGCCCAGCGCCCAGCGCCCTCCCCCAGTGCCTGACACACAAAGCCGTGTCTCCAGCCCCGGAGCGAGTTTCCAGCTGCCCGGCGGACAGGTGGGGCCCAGCGGGTGCCCTGCGGGCAGCGCCAGCGTCCTCATCCAACATGAACCCGTTATGCCCTCGCCAGGTTGGATAGAGTGCCGGCCTGCGGACTGAAGGGTCCCGGGTTCGATTCTGGCCAAGGGCACAGGCCCAGGTTGCGGGCTCCATCCCCAGTGGGAGGCATGCAGGAGGCAGCCGGTCCATGATTCTCTCTCATCATTGATGTTTTCATCTCTCTCTCCCTCTCCCCTCTTCTCGGAAATCAATCAAGAAATATATTTTTTTTGCCGAATCTGGTTTGGCTCAGTGGACAGAGCGTCGGCCTGCGGACTAAAGGGTCCCGGGTTCGATCCCGGTCAAGGGCATGGACCGTGGCTGTGGGCACATCCCCAGCAGGGGGTGTGCAAGAGGCAGCTGATGGATGTTCCTCTCTCATCGATGTTTCTGACTTTCTATCCCTCTCTCTTCCTCTCTGTGAAAAATCAATAAAATATATATATTAAAAAAAAGAAATATATTTTTTAAATGAACCCATTCGCCTCCCTCCCCAGTGACCACAACTGGGGCTCCGGGAACGGCCGTGCCTGCACCCCCACATCCTGCCGACTGTCTGGCCTCTTGTTCACATGCATCTCTCCCTCCCTCGTGACAGCCTTATCCTGTCCCCTCCTGGGCCGAGCCAAGAGTGTCCCTGCCACCCCGGCTTCCCCCCCCACCCCCCCGGAATGTGAACTCCCCACGCGCAGCCTCCACCTCGTCCCGGGCAGACACACAGCAGAGAGCTCCGAGTCAGGGCTCCGTCCCGCCTCCCCGTCCGCACTGCTGAAAATTTCTCTTCCGGAGCGAAGATCCGATCCTGCCAGGCCCCTGCAGGCTATGGCCGTGGTGGGCAAACTCATCAGCCAACAGAGCCAAATACCACCGGGACAACGAGTGACGTTTCTTTGGAGAGCCGCATTTTTTAAACTTGCTTCTAACGCCGCTTCTTCAACATCGACTCGCCCGGGCTGTGGTGTTTTGTGGAAGAGCCACACTCAAGGGGCCAAAGAACTGCATGTGGCTGGAGAGCCGCAGTTTGCTGACCACTGCCCGAGCCAGTGGGGTTCAGCAGCAAGTGGCCAGGTGTGCTCTCTATGGGGCGTTGTTATTCCTCGCCAGCTCTCCGCCTCCAGAAGCTACAGGGCAGCCACCTCCACGTCATTATGACCAGCAAACGAGCACCTCCCGTCGGTGAAGCAACGGTGCAGACAGAGAGGGGACAGAAAAACAACAAAGGGCAGGATCCGGGCAAGGCCTTCACAGGCCGCGCGGCGATTCGTAACCAGTTTGCTCTCCACCAGAGAACCTGCCAATTTACTTTTTAAAATATATTTTATTGATTTTGACAGAGAGGAAGAGAGAGGGATAGAGAGATAGAAAACATCGATGAGAGAGAAACATCCATCAGCTGCCTCCTCCTGCACACCCCGCACTGGGGATGTGCCCGCAACCAAGGTACATGCCAGAATCGAACCCAGGACCCTTCAGTCCACAGGCCGACGCTCTATCTATCCACTGAGCCACACCGGTCGGGGCGAAACTACCAGTTTCGACATCATTATTTCCCCGTTTTGACTTAAACTTGGAGGCGGCCCCCATGAGCCAGCGAGTGCATGCCACGGCTCCCATTTGCGCATCTGACCCCCAAAAGACGCTGCCACAATGCACCCCTGGATGAGGTTCTAGCACAGAGGCTGGGTGAACAGAAGCCGTCTAATAGAATCCCCGAGAATCTCCCAGAATCTCCTCTACCAGGGATCGGCAAACTCCCTCGTCCACAGAGCCAAATATCACCAGGACAATGATTGAAATGTCTCTGGAGAGCCACCTGTTTTAAACTTAAACTTCTTCTAAATAGACTCGCCCAGGCCGTGGTATTTTGTGGAAGAGCCACGCTCCAGGGGCCAGAGAGCCGCATGTGGCTCGGGAGCCGCGGTTTGCCCACCCCGGCTCTAATCCCCTCCCATTTCCACCGAGCAAGCAGGTCCTTTGTTTCTCGCCTGGAGAGAACCAGAACCCTCCTAGGCTAAGTGTTCAGGGAAGTTTGAAGGCATCTCTACGGCCTGAGCATCTGCATTCGGAAACAAACCGGCTGGATCGGTAGCAATGCTGTCCACGCACAGACTGTTCCAGAAGCCACCGCAAGAACAGATCGCACTTCTTTCTTAAACGGACCTCTCTCTGGCGAGCTGGTTCACCCGATCCCATCAGCGCTATCTCTGATAAATGCAATCAGGCGGGAGAAATAAGGTTCTTTTGGGTTTCGTTACACGGAGAAGAGGGACTAGAGCACACGAGTGGCCCACGCTGGTAATCCCAGGAGATCAGACTCACCGTTGTCAAACAGCAACAGGAGCCGGCCAGTCAACACCCCCCCCCCAAAAAAAAAAAACCCAACTTACTCATCCCCTCTCTCAAAGAGCTCAGTTTAATGGGATAACGACGAAATGAGCGTTGATCAAGTTTACCGAGCTCTGCAATTCCTCTCGCTTCTAAGAATAAATGTGGAGACGAGGCATTCGTTCCTCGGGGTCACACCTGTGTCTGCCCCCGGCCCCCCGCCCTCCCGGGGGAGGGGGTGACACGGGCTCACCCGCCACCTGCTCCCAAGTTCACTGCCAGCTGCCAGCTCCAAACAACGTCGAGAATGAACTTGTTTTGCGTCTCCGATGCCCCCGGTTTACCTTGTTTAAGATTAATAAAGCAATTACAATCCTCTCAATTGAAAAGCTATTTTAAAATGCACTTTTAATTCTAGTTTGGGAGCAACTCAATTATTTCTATTTTTTTTTCTTTCTTCTGGAGTGGGTAATTGCTGTCTTAGAGTGGCACAGGGATTCTTTTTCTTTTTCTATTTATTTGTTTTGTTTTTTCTTGTTTTCATTAATCCTCACCCGAGGATATTTTTATGATTTTTTTTTTTACAGAGAGAGAGAGAGAGTGGAAGGGATAGGGGGAGGGAGAGAAAGAGAAAAACATCAATGTGAGAGACATACATGGATTGGTTGCCTCCAGCATGAGCCCAGACCAGGGCCAGGGATCGAGCCTGCAACCTAGGTACATGCCCTTGACCATGATCGAACCCGGGACCTTTCAATCCACAGGCTGATGCTCTATCCACTGAGCCAAACTGGCTAGCGCACGGAATTCTTTTGCTGAATGAAGAGGAAATACTGAGCCAAATTCTTCCCTAAAACTCCGCATCTGAGGCTCAGAATAATGAGTGGAGTCCAGGCTCTGGCCTTCCGGGCTGGGTCCAGTGGATGAGACACTAGGAAGGAGCATTATGCCTAGTGTGGGGGGGCGGGGGGAGAGAGAAGGGGAACGGGGGGTGGGGGAGGGGACCAGGTGAGGGAGAAGTCAGGGACCAGGGAAACAGGAAACAGATCAGGGCATTTGTGTTGGGTCTTAAGGAGAAGTCTGTTCATTGGGCAAAAAATAAAGAGTAAAGGAAGGCTCTTGTGGGTAAAAAGAACACCGCATGCACCTGTGCTGGGAGCAGGTGGGGGTACGCACTCCCCATGTACCGAATGGATGAGGCAGAGGCCAGATGAGTAAGCGTCGCGTTAGCCCCTCCTCACTACTTCTACCCACATTCATGGGGCGTCCACATCATTCCCATCCCGCAGCCTCCCTGTAAATTAGGCAGCCCTGTCCTCGCGGAGTGGATGAGCAAACAGAGTGTTTCAAAGCCCCAAGACCATACAGGAGCGGAGCTTGGCCTGGGTTCCTGATCATCCGTGGATGTGCTAGCGAGCCGCCTTCGAGGACTGATTTCTAGAGCAAACTCCTCTCTCTCCTCGACTCCGACTCCGACGTGGACCATTCCAGGCGGCCCCCCACGCCCCTCTCCCCATATATCCCCTCCGGCAGCATCACTGGACGGAGGAAGAGGGAAGCTAGCCACGGCCGTGCCTCGTCAGATTCTGGGATCAGCAGGGATCTGTGTCACCTTGTCAACCCGGTGTCCGTCCTCCCAGGGTATGGGGTCCTAGGGGTCCCAGATGAGGGCCCCTTGTCCCAATTCACAGCAGACAAACTGGAAAGAGCCACCCCAACATCATGGGGCCAATCCCGGCTCATGACAGCCCTCCTATGACGCGAAGAATTGAACGGACTTGGGGTTCAGGGACAAAGCATTTCAGTTTTTTATTTTTTTAATATTTTATTGATTTCTTACAGAGAGGAAGGGAGAGGGATAGAAAGTCAGAAACATCGATGAGAGAGAAACATCGATCAGTCGCCTCCTGCACGCCCCCCACTGGGGATGTGCCCGCAACCAACATACATGCCCTTGACTGGAATCGAACCCCGGACCCCTCAGTCCGCAGGCCGATGCTCTATGCACTGAGCCAAACCGGTTTCGGCAAGCATTTCAGTTGTGATGTAGGTCTTTTCTCCGCCTTTTCTTTTGCTAATCATTTTCTCAATGTCTCCCTTGCCGGTGCAGCCTTTTTTCTGTCAGACTTGTTGTGGGCGCATGCTTTTCCTCCCGGCTAAGACTAGAACATCTTGCTATTGTTGCGTTCCCTTTTCCACGGAAAGCAATGAAAATCCACACACTCCAGATCAGTGTCTATTCAACACGCACCTTACTGTAGATACAATAAAAGTGTTCTCTGCAGGCTGGCGTTCAGCGCTGAGCACCACTGAGAGGTCAGACGCTGGGGAAGACCTGTCCCTCACAGGCCATCTGCGATGGTGAGAGTCTAGAGCAGGCCGACTTACTGAAGGAATGGCTTCGTCTAAAGCATCCCTGGTCACCCTAGGCGGTTTGGCTCAGTGGATAGAGCATCGGCCTGCGGACTGAAAGGGTTGCAGGTTCAATTCCGGTCAAGGGCACCTGCCTGAGTTGCTGGCTCGATCCCCAGTAGGGGGCATGCAGGAGGCACTCAATCCATGAGTCTCTTTCCTCATTGGTGTTTCTGTCTGTTCCTCTCCCTTCCTCTCAGAAAGCAATAAAAATATCTTACCTAACAATAAACAAACATGTAAATTGACCGTACCTCCGCTACGCCCACAGCCGATCAGAGTGAGTATGCAAATTAACCCGACAAAGACGGCGGGTTAATTTGCCTATGCAGGCGCCGAGTGGCGGGGCACCTGCTAGGAGGGGAAGTGGGGGACAGAGGGAGCTACAGGAGCAGTGTTCCAGCCAGGAGCAAGGACTTGGCATCTCTTGGGCAGCTGGGAGCAAAGCCAGGGGAAGAAAGGCCTATTCTTGCACAAATATCATGCAACGGGCCTCTAGTATTTAAAATAAAATAAAGCATCGCTGGTCAAAGTGTGGTCCTGGGCCCAGCAGCAAGGGCATGGCCTGTGAGCTGGTTGGAAGTGCAGACTCCCAGCCCCACCTCAGAGCAACGGACCCAGAACCTGCCTTCCAGCGGCACCTCAGGTTGCTTCGTGCCCACGTTCAGATTTCAGAAGTGCGGGTCTAGAATCGAGATGGGTTCCCTGCGACTGCCACCCTGGAGGCCCCCCCACCCCCGGTGGGTTTCTTCCCCAAGAGAGACATCTCTGAAGGGTGGACTCCACCACCCTCCCCCACTGCCCTCCTGCATCCAAACGGTTGATCCACAGAGGAATTCTGAAGTAACCCAGGTTCTTCCAGAAACCAGTCTGGCCTGAAGGAGTTCGAGGTGAAATGGCAAGAGGGAACAGGGAGATGTCTGACACAGACTCACAGGCAACCCTTCCTCCCAGCCCCTTCTTCGAGGCCCTAGGTCTGGTTGTGTGACATCCTCCCCCCTCCCAGGAAGAGAGGCAGGAAGGACAGGACGGGCTGTATACCTGGACGGCGCCATGTGGGAGCCGAGGGGGCCGTGCTGGGCGCTGAGATCCCACATGCCTGAGCCAGTGGCGGAGCCTCACACCCACAACAACCCTCCAAACGCACCCAGACGAGGCCCGATGCACCTGTCACCTACCCGGAGGGAAGGACCGAGAGGACGGCAAATCCTGGGGGCCTGGTTGGAGGGGATGACAGCGAGACGGGAGGCCGGAGGAGAGAAGGGGGAAGGGACGAGCCATCTCTGTCCAATGATTTGACGTCCTGCCCACCGAGTCCTGCTCACCCAAGAGGCGCAGCCAAGAATGTCCGGGCCTGACAGAGGCTCCAACCAGAGCCCAGGCAGGCCACACAGGTGCCGCTTCGGCACCGCGTTTGACTCTGCCCTCTGTGAGGGGAAAACTGGTCTGAGATCTATATATAGAAAAGCCTACGTGACCGAACAACTGAACGACCGGTCGCTATGATGTGCGCTGACCACCAGAGGGCAGACACTCAACCCAGGAGCTGCCCCCTGGTGGTTAATGCGCTCCCACAGCCAACCTCTCCCCTACCCAACCAGCCTCAATTGCCGGCCAGGCCGAGGGACCCCACCTGTGCACGAATTCCTGCACCGGGCCTCTAGTATTTCTTTACAAATAAGAGCACCAAAAAAGTTGCCTCTGCCTAAAACAATGAAACCAAAAACCAAAACAGGGCCTCCACCCCAAGCCAGTGTCTTCTCGCTGACTGACAGGTGTGTCACAGGAAGTTCCCTTACAGCCTGAGCCTCTCAGAACTCTGAGCTGGAGGCCTGCCTTCCTGATGCCTCTGTGCTCGAGTCCAGCTCATTCCCCTCCCCCACCTCTGCTAACTTTTCATTCGTATTTTTTTTTCCACCTTCACCTTGGAATTCTCCAAAACAGCAACCGTTTAAAGCACTAAGAAGGTTCCTGCGGTATCGATCCATTCCTGGTTTTCCACCCATTACACTTCGTTTATTAACAGTATCTCGGCTCTGCAGCATGGTGCTCTGTCCTTCTCAGATGAAACCCCCCCCTCACCCCCGAGAGCTCACATGGAAAGCCTGGAACGGACAGTAGGGATGGAGCCACAGGGGCAGAGAGATTCTCAGGCTCCCTCTCGCTCCCTCCACCGCAACCCCAAGGCAGCCCCTGCCCCAGAACTGATCGTGGAGTCCGCCGACAGAGTCCCAGCCACCACCGTTACTCGGCTAACTTCCGCTTCCTGTAAACCCGGCCTGGAGGAACCAAGCAACCCTCCAGAAACACGTTTGAAGAACACCCCTGCACCCTCTCCCCACCCCGACACCCACAGACAGGCCGGACACACCACCTCCCAAGGAAGGAGAAGCTTAAATCTCAGGCAAACCCAGCTGCAGCCAGTCTGGCCATGTTCTCAGACCCTTCACATTCACAAAGGGGGTTCTGGCCCCCGAAACCTGGCCTATGTCTGCAGAGGGCATAGACAAGGGTCAGAGGTCCTCGAGCACCCATTATCCAGAAAGACACTTTCTTTCCCTCTCCCCCCACCCCAACACCTCCACACACACACACACACACAAATGAGAATAATAGGTCAGCCTTATTGCCTTCCCTTTAGACAAACCAGAAGTCAGACTGCTGGGCAGCTGATGGAAAGCTCCAGACAGAATGTGGGTGTGTGAAGCTGTGCGGGGCTCCGGGAGAATTCGGGGGAGAGCGCCAGGGGTTTTGAAAAAGGGTCTTCTTAGGCTGGGACACAGGAGCTCCTCGGGTTCTGGGGTTCCCAGAAGTCTGGGTGTAGGGGGTAAGGGGAGTGGCGGGGGCTACTGACTCCCCCTCCCTGCCGTCCTGGGCCCTCGGGCCACAGCCAGAGGGGGTCACTCACCACTGGTGAGCTGTGCGGGGCCGAAGCACAGGGCCAGCTGGAACCACAGGATCACGGCCAGGAGTCTCTGGGGGGGCTGAGGCTGAGGCTGCTGCTGCTGCTGCTGCTGCTCTAGAAACCCATCTCCATGGCTTGGGTTCATTCCATGATACATCTTTCATCCGCACAGGGCATCCGGCTTGCCAGAGTCTGCAAGCAGAAACGCACGGGACTGTCTATACCCCCGGCTGCCTGGGCTGGGCGGGGGGCCACACACCGGCTCTCAGAGGTGGGACAGGGAGGGAGGGGGGATGGGGGAGGGGTTGGCTCCATCCCCGGTCCTCTCCCGCCCCCTTTTTCAGAGCGCAGTCACCGCCCCCTCCCCTTCCCGCTCCTCCCAACGCGGGTACCCCGAGCACAGCCGCCGCGGGATGCTGCGTGCGGGAGGTGAAGGCGGGGAGGGAGGCGGGGGACCCCGGGACCCCGCGGCTGTGACCATGACAGCAAAGTCCACAGCCTTTCCGGGGTGTCGGGGCTGGACCCCCCACTTCTCCCCGGGCCTCGGCGGGTCGCTCTCAGGAATCTCCCCGCGTGGCAGCGGGTCTCCCCCACGACACTTGCCAGGTTCTCCCCCAGGATGGGGGTGGGGATGGGCGCTATGGCCCGGTCCCCACAGGGACTGCCCTGCGCTGTCCAAAATCCCTTCCCCGGGCTCGGGGGGTGCGGGCAGGACCGGGCACCGACTCCCCCTTCCCAGCCGGGCCTGCGCGCGCCTCCCCGGGCAGAACCCCCTCGTGGAGAGGCGGCGGGGCGGGGGGGGGGACCCCGGTCTTACCTGCGGGTCTCATGCAGGCAGCTCCCTCCCCTCCGCCGCCGCCTCCCCGCGCCAGGCGCACCCGCATCTGTGCGCGACCTCTGCCGCCGCCGCCGCTGCGCGAGCCGGGGAGACGGACGGAAGCCTCGGCGGCCGCGGCGCCGGGCTCGGGCTGCCCCCGCCCGCCCGCCCTGCGCTCGCCCTCCCCGGGCTCCGGGAGCCGCTGGGTGCGGGGGGAGGGGGAGGGCCGCCGCCGGGCCGCGCGCCCCCGAGGAGGCGCCCGCGCGCCCGCCACCTGCGCTCGCGAGCCCGGCGGCGGCGGCGCGGGAGGAGGGAGGGGGCCCGGGCGGAGCGGGGTGCGCGGCGGCCGCGGGGGGACCGGGATCGGCGCCGGCGGGAGCGGGGAAGGGGCCCGCCGCCGCCTCCCCCGACCAATGGGAAGCCCGCGCGCCTGCACCTGTCCGGGCGCCGAGGGCGGGAAGCGCTCTCGCACCCGCGCGCGCGGGGCCGGGCGCCCCTCCCCGGAGCGGGACGGCGGTCCCCGCCCGGGCTGAGCGGAGCCGGGAGCCCGCAGTGGCCTCCGAGCGGTGTCCAGGGCTCCTGGCAACGGGCCGCGCGGGGAAGCGCTCCAGTGGGGGCTGCTGTCCCGGAGGGGGGCGCCAGACCGGGGGACGGGAGTGCGGGACGGCGGTCCCCGCGCCCTGACCCTCAGCATCCACAGGGTGAAGGGAGGGGCGGGTAGTGGGGGGCGATTGCTACAGTCTCTTATTTTCCAGCGTCGGGGTCCGCGTGTCCCTCCCCTTCCCAAGGCCAAGGTTCTGCGCGGCCCCTGGGTCCCCAAGGACACGTGTCCCCCCTCCCCAGCTCCCCAGCTCTTTGACCTTTTGGCGACCAGCAGGCGACCTGTCAATGTTGGGGACGCACTGGTCCCTCTGAGCCTCTGCGCGGGGCGCCCTCTGGTGGTCAGGGGGAGAGTGGCCCGAGCCGAGGCAGAAAGTTGGGTGCCAAGGACCTAGCCTCTGGGGGTCCAGGGGTTTTGCTCTCCCAGCCCTCGCGCTGGTGCCCGCGTTCGCCCTGCAGCGGGTGCGACTCTCAACCCCCTCTGGCTCTGGCCACCTGCTGTCCC
Organism: Antrozous pallidus; assembly: GCA_027563665.1. Classification (NCBI taxonomy): domain Eukaryota; kingdom Metazoa; phylum Chordata; class Mammalia; order Chiroptera; family Vespertilionidae; genus Antrozous; species Antrozous pallidus. The sequence goes on along the minus strand of CM050529.1, from coordinate 7,096,285 downwards.
TCCCGAGACTGGCCTTTCTCAGCCGGCCTGGCTCTGCCGGCCAGAACCCCAGCCACAGGAGTTAAGGGGTGTGCGCTGATGAGCCAATACTGGCCGACAGCACTTCAGAACCGGCGGCGCCCCAATAGTCTGTAGCAAGGTGTGGCTATGCATACCATGTTTCTGATGCCACCACCCATTCTGCTGACTTTTCCCCAAAAAATCTCACATACTGGTGATGGGGAAATGACAGCTTTTACGGGGGGGCCGACTCTTGCTGGGATTTTAACACACCCTTTCAGGATAGATTAACTTCCGGTAGCCAAATCAAACTCGGCATTTTTATTTATGTATTTGTCTTTTGCTTTGCAAAATTAGAGGCGGCAAGTTGCGCACAGAATCGGTTTAAGATTCTGACCAGCACAAGTTCATTGCCGCTTGAAGCCGCACACGTTGGGGCTCTGGAATCTCAGTTGGTTGTTAGCCTTCCACATTTCCAAGAGCCTCTGGCTGACCTCTGCCGTCTGAATATTTATTTTTTTCTCAGTAAAATTACTAAAGCTTTTCTGATAGCCATCAAATCAGCAAAGCTCAAAAAAAAAATCAGCAAAGCTCAGACGTATCGGTCGGCGGTGCACACGGGTTTCAGTTCACAAGAGATGCATGTAAGTGCCACTGGAGTCTGTCCTTCAGCTGGAACACGATGCATTTGTACGGAAAATGTCAGGCCTGAAAGGAACGTCGAGTGTGTCGGGCCCAAACACCCGACCTATGCTTGAGTGGCCTCTGTGACATTTCAAAGAAGTGGCCACCCAGCCCCACTGACTGCTTCCTGCCCACGGCGCTCTTAGAAAAACCTCCCTCGATTGAATGGAGACCCGCTCAGTTCGATGTAAGCGCTGTCGAGTTTGGTTCCTCCTGAGGCCTCTCTCCTCGGCTTGCAGGTGGCTGCCTTCTTGCTGTGCCTTCTCACGGTCATCCCTCCAGGTGTGCACCTGTCAAGCGTCTTTCCCTGTTCTAATCTCCTCTTCTTATAAGGCCATCGGTCACCTTTGGGACCATCCTAAAGACCCCTTTAAACTGCATTGCCTCTTTAAAGCTCCGATTTCTAAAGCAGTCTCGCTCTGTAGTAGGGGGTCCGAGCGGCAACATGAATTTTGAGGGTGCGTAATGCACCCCATCACTTGGCACAACAAAAACAAAGCCGGCGTTGCATTATCTTACAGGCGAGGACCATGAGAACAAAGGAATGGACCCGTGTACTCCACACACCCCCATAGGCCTCACCCTTAAATCTAACGCAGTTGGACTCCCTCCAACTTCCCACCACCCCACAGCGATTGCTATGATACCTCCCACTGCAAGGCCCACAAAGCAAGTTATTCCGAATGTATTTTGACCTTTCTTTGTCTCATCCTCTATCACCTTGCCTTTTTTTTTTTTTCTTGGTTTCGTACCTTTACAATCACGGTCAGCCCTAGCTGCTTTGGCTCAGTGGAGTGGGTAAAGTGTGGGCTCTCAAACTCAAGGGTCCCGGGTTTGATTCCGGTCAAGGGGCATGTACCTTGGTGGCAGGTTCCCCGGGCCTAATCAGGGTGCAGGCAGGAGGCAACCAATCAGATGTGTCTCTCTCACATCGATGTTTCTCTCTGTCTCTCCCTCTCCCTTCCACTCTCTCTAAAAAATCAATGGAAAATGTCTTCGGGTGAGGATTAACAAAAAAAAATAAAAATAAATAAAAACCTGCTGTCGGCTTGGCATGAGTTTCTTTCTCCAGGAAGGCTAATCCTTAGCACCAAGGGAAGGCGTGGGCGGGAACAAACCTCACTGGAACTTACCCAACATGCCGCCAGCATTTCCTAGATATGCCGACACCATGCAAATCCATGAAATGCAAACGGATACCGGCTCAGCCCTCGAGATGCTAAACCTACACTTGTCTATGGATGATATTTTTACTCAGTCCCCACTCATTGAACAAGTCTGTCTTGAGTCCTGCTATGTGTGAGGTGCTGCTCCAGGAAATTTTCACCAAGGGCTTTATGTCATATACTAGAAGCCCAATGCACAAAGATTCGTACAAGAATGGGCCTTCCTTTCCCTGGATGCTGGCACCACCTTTCCACTCTGGCCCCAGAGCTGCCTCTTTCTGCTCCACCCCGCCTTCCCACACTGCCCAGAGGCCCTGAGCGGCTTGGGCACTGGGCGCCTGTGTATGCAAATTAACCCACCATCTTTGTTGGGTTAATTTGCATACTCACTCCCGATTGACTGGTGGGTGCCTTGAAGGTACGGTCAATTTGCATCTTTCTCTTTTATTAGTGTAGTTTTTTTCATGCTCAATAGATCATTTTAATTCTATAGAAGCCATAATAATATAAGAGATGATATAAAAAAAAATCAAGGTGTGTTTGGGAACTGTGGGTAACCCTTTGTGCCTAATGAGTATGTGTGTGTTTAGGGGTGGGTTGGGGGAGGTAGCTGTCAGAAATAATGGTGGGAGGTCCAATCAGGGACCTTACATATCACACACCAAGGAGTTTAAAATTCATTCAAAAGACAGTGGGAGCCATCAAAGGATTTTGAGTGAAGAAGTATCATGACTAGGTGTACCAGACACTGGTCTTGTAGGAAGAGTGAAGGCTGGAACCAAAGAGGGGCTGGGGGACAGGTGGCATGAGAAAACCACAGGCCAGGGGCAAGGGGATGAGATGAACAAGGGCCAAGGGCATGGCCATGGGAGACTGTCAGGTCTCAGGGACCAGATGGCTTGAGGGTGAGCAGAAAAGACGATGCAGAGACCTATTAAGATTTAGTCTCCAGGACCACGCTGCCGGCTGCTAACAAAAATAGGGAACACAATTGCAAAGGAGGTTTTAGGAGGGCAGTAGCTGGAGAGGAATCCAGCAGGCCGTGCAAATTAGAGCTCTGCAGAGGGGTCTGAACTCCAGAGTGGGCCCGCAAGCTGCCCCAAGGCCGTCTCTTAAAGCCACAGGGCAGAAGTGCTGGTCTGGAGAGCGCACCGCAACAAGAGAAGAGGCCCTGCAGGAGCTGTGGGGACTGCACTGCAGGAGAAGGAGGAATGGAGGGAGGGAAGTGGGGGGGCAGTCAGTGATCCTCAAACTGCAGTGATATTCACCCAGACTCCTAGCTCCTCCGCGGAGAACAGACTCTGTAGGCCTGGGATTGGGCCATCCATCACCGCTCTGTCCTATCGCTATCGCCCCTCGCCCACCTACACCTTTCTGAAAAATGCATTTCCTTGGGAGTGAAAAACTCCAGACACAGTTTTAGCCAAACAGAAAAAAATAAAAACACAGAAACACGGAACTTTAAAAAAATCTACCCTTTTTTAAGTTTCAGTAAAGCTCATTCTTTTTAAAAAGCAATATCTAATTATATCTGTGGCGTGTTAAGGATGAAGTAACCCCAAATGAGGTGAATTATTCAGTGCACCTGTTTTCCCAAGTCCCCGCGGGGAAAACCTCTCCCCGTGTTTAACGTTACAAACTGTTTGTGATTAAATTTCAAAAATCAATCATTTCATGGTGCAGCCTGCTGCCTCTGTGTCACTGTTGAGCGATCCTGTGATTGAGTTCTCTTATCTCACGGTGGAGGTGAGAGCTTCGAAAGTACTTATTTTGAGTCCTTCTTTTCTTCATAAGAATTGCTGATGCCCTGGCTCACGTGACTGGGTCGGTTGGGCATCTTTCAATGCCCCCAAAGGTTGTCGGTTCGATTCCCGGTTAGGGCACATGCCTGGGTTGCAGGCCTGATCCCTGGTAGAGACACACAGAAAGCAGCTGATCCATTTTTCACTCTCACAACAACATTGCTTGCTCTCTCTTGCTCTCTCTCCCTCTCTCTCTCTAAAAATCAACCCTATATAATAAAAACATAGTATGCAAATTGTCCCCTGACCAGGAGTTCATTTGGGAGTTCGACCAGGGGGCGGGGCCTGCTGGGGGAATGGAAGGAGGTCCCGCAGGCAACCAGCAGCAGCCACTAGGGAGCCTACCAGTGCACGAATTTCATGCACTCGGCCTCGAGTAAAAATACATTTGTAAAAGAGTTGATGCATTACCATTTCCAGCTGTTAATGGCATTAAGGTGACATATGTGAGAAACACCAGCATCTTAAGATGGAACAAACTAGAAATATTTAAAATCCCCTCCTGCTTCCCTAGCCACACATGCTGTGGTCTGGCTATAACTATGCAACACTAGCTCAGAAGACCACACAATGGGGAGGTTAGGGGGCACGTTAGGGGGGAGTTGGGATTTGATCCCAGCTCCACTTGACACTCGGGAAAGAACATCCCTCCTTCACCGTGTTGTGTTGGAGTGTCCATACATGTGCCAGCCATCATTTTTACACACTGCAAGTTCTCATGCACATGGAACCCTGGGCATTGTGGGTAAATGATTGTTTCCATGGAAACGTAACTTTCCTATTTCCCAGGCCCTTATCCCACTATGTTCTGCTTTTCTGAAAAAAAGGAAGCGTGTAATCTACAATTTTCATCCTTAGTACTGGATTCACATAAGTTTTTCACTGACTGTCCTGGGTGTTTCCGGAATACACGTATATATGTTTTTGTTTTTTTTTTTACTGTTTTGTGAGTCTGCTATTGTTGATGAGTCCCTGTTTCACAGGCACCTGTAGAGAGGGGCCTGTTGTGTCTCCTCAGCTGCTGTTCCGGGGGCACCCGTTTCCCTGGGTTAGCAAAGGAAAAAGTGAAGGCAGGGCATGAAAGAACTGAATTCCTGAGAAACTGTACCCCAAGGCTGACTTCTGAACATGAATCATTTACCCTTTCCCCCACTCTCCCACACACACACACACACACACACACACACACACACACACACACACTCCAGGTGTAGGGTCCTGGGCGGGCCATGGTCTAAGGCTGGGGACCCGGCGGCGCCAGGGGCATTGTGAAGTGGCCTCAGCGTCATAAGCGCAACCCCCACCCCCACACTCCCCCCAGGGATCGCAGGGCAGCGCCGGGCCCGGCAGCGCCCCCTGCAGGCTCCGGGGTCCAGATACAGACACCAGGAGGGCGCGCCCCACGAGGAGATGGAGGACTTCGGCCCCTTCTCGGCGGCGCGGCCTCGCCAGGACCTCGGAGAGCGCGCGTCCTCGGCGCGGCTGCGCAGGTCCCGGCCCCAGGCGCGACCGGCTCGGGGCTGCTGGGCGGGGACTCCCGGCGAGGGGAGCGAGGCCCCGGCTCCCTGGCCTCTCCGCCACCCGTCCCCCGACTCCCCGCGGGAAAGCCGCAGCCTGAGCGACGTGCCCCAGAGGCCCCCGGACGGCGCCAGGAAGCACCGGCCCCGCCACTGGCGCCCCACGGAGGCCTGGGGAGAGCCCGGGACCCAGCCCCAGGCGCGGGGCAGCCAGCACAGCCCTGCCTGGCCGCTGCAGTTCCAGCTGTCCCCCCGACCGCCCCCGCGCTGCCAGCACTGTCCCCCAGCCCAGGGAGACTCGCCCCCGCCGTACCCCGACGGCGCGTACAGCCCGCTCAGCGGCATGTTCGGGGCAGAAGACGGGCCGAGCGGGGACCCGTGGGCGGTGCCGGTCTGCGGGGGTCTAGACCGCTGGTCGCTGTCCTCGCTCCCCTCCGAGAAGTCATGGGCGCCCTCCCAGGACTTCCGGACGCTGTCCGCCTGCGCGTACGCCCCCAAGCGGGACAGCGGGGACCGCTGTCTCCAAGCCGCCGCGCTCTCGGGCCAGGAGACCCGGAGCCAGCACACCCAGCTCCTCAAGCACAAGCTGGAAGAGGCGGTGGTGTCGTCCCGGGACCAGAAGATCGTGGCCCTGGTGCTGACCCGGCTCAAGAAGGCGCAGAGGATGCGGGAGCTGCAGCAGCAGGCGGCGGCCGCCTGGGAGGAGCTCAAGCGCTCGGACCACCAGGTGCAGGTGACGCTGGAGCGGGAGCGCCGGCAGCTGCTGCAGCAGAACCGGGCGCAGTGGCTGCGGGAGAGGGAGCAGCGCAGGACCCGCCCGGGCCGGGAGCCGCCGCGTGCCTCGAGGGGGCGCGACAGCCAGGCCAAGCGCGCGGCCCGGCAGGACGACGCGTGGACCGCGCTGCCCGAGGACTGGGTGACCACGCAGCGCCCGGAGGCCGCCAAGCCCCGGAGGCCGAGCCTGCGGGAGCGGGAGCGGGAGCTGCAGCGGGAGCTGGAGCTGGAGCTGGAGCTGGAGAAGACGCTGTCGGAGCGGCGGAAGCAGAACACCCCTGAGCCGGAGCCGGAGCCGGAGCCAGAGCCAGAGCCGGAGCCAGCGGGGAGGCCCGAGCAGACGACGACGACGTGTCCACCTAAGAAGCAGCCGCCCCCCGCCGACGCCCCCAAGAAGGTGCGCGAGGCCAACCTCAGCTCCCTGGTCAACTTCCAGGCCCGGAAGGTGCTCATGGACTGCCAGGTCAAGGCCGAGGAGCTGCTCCGCAGGCTGTCGCTGGAGCAGAGCTCGCCGCGGGCGCAGGAGCCGCCCAGGGGACTGGCGAGGGAGCGGCCCCGGGAGCTGCGGGAGCGGGCCCGGCGGGAGGAGGAGCAGGCCCAGCGGGTGCGGCTGCGCGCCCAGGAGCTGGAGGAGCAGCGGCGGGTGCGCAGGCGGCTGCTGGGGCGCCTGGCGGAGCAGAAGGTGCTGCAGGCCCGCAGCAGCGCGCACCGCAACCTGGGCGACAAGGCGCAGCACGTGCGCGAGCTCAACCTCCAGCGGGAGGAGAACCACCGCATCCTGAAGCTGAAAGCCGAGAAGGAGGAGAAGTGCCACATCGAGGGCATCAAGGAAGCCATCCGGAGGAAGGAGCAGAGGATGGAGCAGCTGTCGCAGGAGAAGGAGGCGGCCTCCGAGGGGACCCACAAGGCCTCCCGGGCCGGCAGCAGGCGGGACTGCGGGAAAGCGCCTGCCCGCGCCGCGTCCTACGACCGCACGGAGGACAGGGAGGCCCAGCTGCGAGGCGGCTACTGAGAGAGAACCCGCCGATGGGGCGATGGGGCGGTGCGATTCCTTTTATAACCTGACTCTAACGTGTGAGCATTGGTTTTGAGAAAATGTATAAAATAGCTGCAATTTCCTCTGGTGAACTGGTCGATTGATTCGTTTGGATAAGCGGAGACGCTTGGGGATAGAAGTTGGGGGGAGGGGTGTTGAGGACATGACTCGGCCTTTGTGAGTGTCTGTATGAATAGAATGTGTTCCTGGGCAGCTTAGAAGCCTATACGTCGAGCATGTCTTGGAGGGGCCCGAGAAAAATCTATATGCAGTAGGAGAAATAACTTCTGTGACAGGTGACATAGCAGTCATAAGAAACCCTCCCCCGTGAGGGGCGAAACCGGTGTGGCTCACTGGATAGAGCGTAAGCCTGCAGACTGAAGGGTCCCAGGTTCGATTCCCGTCAAGGGCATGTGCCTTGGCTGCGGGCACATCTGGGGGGGGGGAGGGGCGGTGTCCAGGGGGCAGCTGATTGGTGTTTCTCTCTCATCCATGTTTCTGACTTTCTGTCCCTCTCCCTTCCTCTCTGTAAAAAAAAAAGTCAATAAAATATATTTTAAAAAAAGAAATCCCCCAAGGGGTGAAACCGGTTGGCTCAATGGATAGATAGAGCGTAGGCCTGCAGACTGAAAGGTCTCAGGTTCGATTCCGGTTGGTCAAGGACACATCCCTAATAGGGAGTGTTCGGGAGGCAGCTGATCGATGTGATGTTTCTAACTTTCTCTCTCCCTCTCTGTAAAAAAAAAAAAAAAAAAAAAAAAAAAAGTCAATAAAATAAAATTTAAAAAGAAATCCCCGAGGGAGGAAATAAATGTGGGCAGCAGATTTGGGAGCCCTGAGTACTGTATCCCCTTAGGAGTTTACAATGCACATGAACATGCTAAAAGCTATTAAAAGGCCTGCAGTAAAGAGACTAGGTTAAGCTAGTGTGTTTTTTTGTTTGTTTTTACAATTCCTGGAACCTTTTTCTTTATTTTTTTTTTCCTTCTCAAATCATTCAATGGAATTGGAGTTCTGTGAAATGCTTTTGGAAACGGCTTTCTATAGCTCCTCCCGGATTCTGAGCTTCTCCGGCCTGCTCTGCCTGGATGGACAGGCAATGTTTGCAGTTCCGGTGGCACTCCTGGTCGGTGGCTCTGTCACAGCCCCCATGATCCCATTGTTCCCTGCGATCTTCTGCTCTGGTTCTCCCCCCCCCCCCTCGTTTTGGTCAGTTCTAGCTGGTCTTTTGGAACAAAAAATCTATTGGAGTCCTTCTCTTTCCCCCTCTCTCTCCTCTGTTTCTTTTGCTGGAGGTATAGGATGCCATTCTATCTTCTCCCACGTGGTGTCTAGGTAGCCGAGCTCTGATTGCAGGATTTGGGACTGTGACATTTTAAGTAAGGAGTCAAGAGACAAGTATAACCCATCACATCTCAAAGTCTCTACCAAAACATTCTAAAATTTTCTTTTAGAGCCCCTCTTATCTTTAAAAGAGGGAGAAATAGAATAAGCCCCAATGGAAGATTTCTGTCATATTCGTATTTTTTAAAATATATTTTTACTGAGTTCAGAGAGAGAGGGAAAGAGAGAGAGAGAGAGAGAAACCCTCTACCGGGGATGGAGCTGGCAACCCAGGCATGTGACCTTGACCAGAACGGAACCCGGGACCCTTCTGTCTGCAGGCGGATGCTCTATCTACTAGGCCAAACTAGCTAGGGCTATGTTAGAATTTTTGAAATGACAGGAAAGGTAACCGGTGAGGGATATTGTTCTAAGGTCAGTATGAGAGCCGCATTCCCATATAATGGGAACTGGGCCTTCTTCCCTAGCAGGTTTTCTTCCCTTGTCCTACGTCCCCTCCATCTGCTGTCCCTGCAAAGGCTTACTCAGGCCCTCACTACTTTGCTAGAAAATGGAAAGGCTCCTACATCTCACCTGTTTCCAATGTTACCCTCTTTTCTTCGCCCAAATGCCCTGGGCATCCCCGTAAGAGCCTAAGACAGTGGTCGGCAAACTCGTTAGTCAACAGACCCAAGTATCAACAGGACAGCGATTGAAATTTCTTTTGAGAGCCACAGTTTTTAAACTGAAACTTCTTCTAACACCACGTCTTCAACATAGACTCGCCCAGGCCTTGGTATTTTGTGGAAGAGCCACACTCAAGGGGTCAAAGAGCCACATGGGGCTCGAGAGCCAAGGTTTGCCGGCCACTGGCCTTAGATGTTTCAGGCAGACAGCAGATGAATCTAACTCCTCCTCTTCATATGGTTATGTGACTTTGGGGCAGTTCCCCTCCTCGCCTTACAGATGAGGCAGCTGGTGAGCCTCAGTTGCTCATCTGAAAAATGGAAATGTAATTCCCATTTCAAAGGGATGTTTGAAGGGTGATTAAATACCATAACGTAAGGTGTTTGGCGTAGCGCCCAGAACCGAATACACACCCATCATTCAACGGCGGGTTTTATTATAACGCGGACCTTTTGTACTTGGCGAGTCCATTCTCCCTGCCTTGATGCTGCCCATCAGATCCGAGTCTGATTTCTCTGAGCTGATTTCACATTCTGTCTTTTCTGGAATCCCTCTCTTGGCTGCTGTTATGTGTGGCGTATCCATTTTGCAATCCATATCTTGGCTTCCAAACTGGACTGAGGGCTACTCGAGGCCAAGGTCATTGCCTTTGAGTTCTTTGTACCCGTCAGTAACATGGTGGTCAACGTTTGGTCAAAGTAAAAGCCCTTTAAACGGGATGACCCCACATCCATACCCCAACAATGTCCTTGGCCCTTTGCTCTAAGAAATAAACTCCCTGCTCTCAGAAAAAGAAAGCCTTAATACATAAAAGCATTCTATAGGTAGGGTGTCTATCTAATAAAATGTTTGGTTCATCTGGAAGACAAAATAATTCTTTAAAAGTCATATATACACTCACAGAAATTAAACTCATCATCAGAGTGAGAGATGTTTGAGGTATCACTGATAGATCAAAAAAATTATAAAAATTCAATGAGCAAGTTTGGTTTGTTGGTCATGTGTAGATTCAATGTAGAATAGAATATTTACCAAGAAATAGGCCATAAAAGAAGGGTAAAATTTTTTAAATATCCATTATCATAGGGAACAAGTTTCTTTTTTTTAACCACAATGCAATTAGAAGTCTAAAATACATGCTTAGAACTTTAAAAATCTCACTTTTTAAGGTAACTTCCCCAAAGTCAGTTAACTATAAGAGAACACATTATATTCATGTAGGATATGCTTTTAACATCTTTGTGGGTTCAAATAAGAAAATTTTCAATATATTTGGAACTAGACAATAATGAAAATATAATACACTAAGGCTTACAGCAATGCAATGAAGAGAGTAATGTGAGAGAATGTAGACTTAAATCCTCATTCATATGTGAAAATAAGCTAATCACTCAACTTAAGAAATTAGAAAAAGAACAACAGAATAAATTTAAAAATAACTATAAGTGCAGAAACTAATGAACTAGAGAGGAAAGATGTAATGAATGTAATTAACTAAAAGTAGCTTGTTAGAAAACAGGGATGAAATTAAGCTGCTAGCAGAGTTCAAGAAAGACACACAAATAATATTGAAAAGAAGAAGCTATCATGAGAGACCTAGCAGAAACTAAAAAGATAAGAAGGTAGTATTTAAAAAAAAAACAAGAAACTGTAAGCCAAAGAATGCCTAAAGATGGCATTAATTTAGAAGAAATATGAACAAGTTCCTTTTAAAATAACCAACTCAAAAAGAATAAGTCCAAATAGCTCATAACCCTTAAAACAAGTGGATCAGCTGTTTAATTTTCCTACAGAGAATCACCAGACAGATGCTTTGGCAGGTGAAGTCTACGGAATGCTGCTGGGACAAATCCTAATCTTATGCAAATCACCTGAGAGAAAGAAGAGAATACTCCCCACCTGATCCTGTCCACAATACCTTTGATACTAAAACTGGAAAAACTGTCATAAAGAAAAATCATAGGAAAGCCTCATGCATGAACATAAAGGCGATAATCCCGCACAAATAGTAGCAAAATGAACCCTGCACTTTATGAAAAAAGATAACACATCATCACTAAGCTGGGTTTATTCCAGGAATATAAGGCTTCACTTCAGAAAATCTGTAATTATCATTCACTACATTAGCATATTAAAAGAACAAAGGAATATGGTAATGTCACTGGATGAACAAAACACATTTGATGAAATTCAAAACACCTATTTATAATTTTTAAAAAATTGAACCAGCTCAGAATAGAAAGGGATTTTCTTAATCTGATAAGGGGAGACTACCGAAAACCTACACAAACATTATTTTTTTAGAATGAAGCAGTGAAGGCTTTTAAAATCAGGAAGAAAAAAAAGAAAAGGTATGGAAAAAAAGAAAAAAAAACACCTCAAAACTCTCATTCTTCACAGATACGTCCGCATCGAGTATTTTATCTACAACCTTAAAAGTTTCTTTTTAAAAATATATATTGTATTGATTTTTTTTACAGAGAGGAAGGAAGAGGGATAGAAAGTCAGAAACATCGATGAGAGAGAAACATGAACCAGCTGCCTCCTGCACGCCCCCGACTGGGGACTCGCCCTCAACCAAGGTCCATACCCTTGACCGGAATTGAACTCGGGACCTTGCAGGCTGCAGGCCGACCCTCTATCCACTGAGCCAAACCGGTTTCGGCAAAAGTTTCTATATTTACTTTTTTTTTTTTTGAGGTGGGGGGAGGATAGCTATTCAGCATCCATCAATGGTAAAATGGATAAATCGAGCCACCCGGTCACACAATGGAATTCCATGTAACACAGAGCTTACCAATGACCAGCAGCCGTGCTGACAAAATGGGGCAGCCCCGCCCACGTGCTGCGGAGTGAACAGCCAGGCACCGAAAAGCACACCCTGGGTGACTGCGTGTAAAGGACAAAGGCAGAAATCAGGGCGGTGGGCTCCCTTAGTGGGGGGGCTCATGGCGGGAGGGGGGGGCGTGGTACAGAGAGGCAGCCTGCCGTCCCGGGTGAACCAGGACACGCAGAGTCCGTCAGTGTTGAGTGAAAACGCCGGCTCTGCCATCCACCGGCTGTCTGCCTGCCCACAGGGGGCATAACCCCTGGGAGACTCAGTTTCCTCCCCTGGAAAATGGGCAGAGGGACGGCCGGCGTCTGGCTGGATTCCAGAGAGAATGCCTGTGATGCCTGTGGCTCAGAAAGTTCTGGAAAATGAGAGCTATGGTTGTCACCGGTGTTGCTCGTCTTCATAGCCCCTCCACCAGGAGTCCAGTGCTTCCTGGGAGTTAAACAAGAAATAGAGTTTCCCCTCGGCGGCGGGGGGGCTTTAGATTTCAAGACGTTTCCTCCAGAGCTTCTGGGGGCAGGCGGGGGGGGGGGAGGGAAAGGGGGCTAAGGGAGGAAGGGGTGCCCCATTCCGCCATGTCCTGTTCTGCCTGCACTGCCGCGTGTTTGTCATTGGAACGCCTGCTCAGGTCACGCGCGCCGATGGTCAGGCGGTGAGCCTGCAAGGGGAGGCCTGACATACTAATTCAGCTGCTGACTTGCCGAGCCACCTCCAGATCTCAGAACCAGCAGAGCAGGCCTCTCCTTCTGGCCTTTGTGAGCTCTGGGCATTCTGACAGCCCACCCCCCACCCCACCCCAACTCCCGGGTGCACAGGCATTCCCCATGAAAAGAACACAGCTTCCCTCTTCCCACCCCGCCCCCCACAATGCCCTTCTTCTCCTGAAAGCCTCCAAAATAGATTTTGAATTGTACCATTTTCATGCAAGGCTGTTTTTTTGTGTTTTTTTTTTTTTTCAAAGTATTTCTTGAATTAATTAGTTGTGCTCGGTGTTTGAAAAAAATACCCTTGCTCCAGAGAAGGGATATAATGCGTCTATTTAACACAACCTGCAGAAATGGGAGCGTCCCCAGAGCCTGACTGAAGGGGATGGAGAGGGGACCCGGGGAGGATCGACGCTTGGGCTTCTGGGAGGGAGCCATGAACTTGACCTGCTGGACTTCCCCTGAGTTTCCCAGTTAGTGCTCACTGGGCTTCATTCATTAGACAGGGCAACTGGGGGAGAAGCAGCAAGAATACACCACACGCACACGCACACGCACACTCACACACAGACACACTCACACACACACACACAGACACACACACACACACACACTCACACACACACACACGCACACGCGCGCGCACGCGCACACACGCACACACGCACACACAGACACACACACGCACACACACGCACACGCACACACGCACACATGCACACACAGACACACACACGCACACACACGCACACTCACACACGCACACATGCACACACAGACACACACACACACACACGCACACGCCACCAGGTTTCCTCTCGCTCTGTGGGTCTCAGGAAAGGCAGGTGCTGCTGCGTCTCTCCTGAACTTCATTCTGCAGCAGCTGCTCTCACACGGCTGCCAGGAAATATTTACTGAAATCGAATTGGAACAGCTCTGTGGGGGGCTCCCTGCTGGCCAGGCCAGGCTCTGACAGCTGTTCCGGGAGCTCTACATGAGTCCCTGAGCAGGGGTGGGGGATGACCTCTGCACAGCGGGGGTCAGAGGCCATCACCCTGTAGCTTCCAAGGGCAATAGATCAGCCACTGCACCCGTCCCCACCCTGTAAAGAGGGACCCGATCAGGTACCCTCTGCGGGGCCCGACAGGTGCCTGAGACCCCGGGGGCACCCCCTGATCCTCCCGTTGAGGGTAGTTTGGCCTCTTGCAAAGCTTCCCAAGAAATCATTTAAGACGTAACATTTGATCCTGTGGCTCAGTGGTTGTGTTGACCTATGAACCCAGAGGTCCCGGTTTGATTCCTGGTCAGGGCACGTGCTCGGCTTGCAGGTTTGATCCCCAATCGGGGGCATGTGGGAGGTAGGCGATCAATGATTCTCTCTCATCATTGCTGTTTCTATCCCCCTCCCTCTTCCCAAGCTACTCTGCTCGCCCATCAGACACCCGAGGGCACCTCATGCTGGCCTAGTTCCACTCTCCGTCACGTCCCTCGCTGGGAGCACGGACAATGACAATGGTCAGTCAACCTGGGTGCCTCCTGAAGGAGGGGGGCTCGCATTCCGGGCGAGGAGCAGGCAGGTGGGGGGTCCACGGCACCTGGGCCGCCCACCGCTGGGTCCCTGCTGCTCCTCCCTCTGACCAGGGGGTGCCAGCCTCTGGCAACTGCCCCTGTGACCAGCGGGGGCCGTCCCTCGGGGAGCAAGGAGAGCCAGATGTTTACCTCAGAGACCGGCTCAGAGCAGGTTGTAGGATGTAACAATGGGCAAACACGGTTTTCAGCAGTAGAATCTGCGACAGTCTATAGCCCACTCCCATATGTAAACTGGGGAAGGGGAGGTTCTCCCAAGACTGGCTAGCTGAACCTGGTTTGGCTCAGTGGATAGAGCACTGGCCTGCAGACTGAAGGGTCCTGGGTTCGATTCCGGTCAAGGGCATGTACCTTGGCTGCGGGCACATCCCCAGTGGGGGGTGTGCAGGAGGCAGCTAATCGATATTTCTCTCTCATCGATGTTTCTCACTTTCTATCCCTCTCCCTTCCTCTCTGTAAAAACTCATTAAAATATATTTAATAATAATAATAAAAAAGGACTGGCTAGTCAGGAAGTGGCCTCAGGATTAGACAGAGAATCCCCGCAACCCCGCAGCACCCTGCCCCACTGGCACACACCTGGAGTGACCAGGAAGGCTTACACATCCGTCAGCGACACAGCCGCACTTCCTGGTTCTGAATCCAATAAATCACATCACGGCCCAATTCAATCCTCACTGAGTGCCTCTCGCTCCAGGCACCACGCTCATCCCTCAGGCCAGTGGCTCCCCACCTTTTGTTGGCCACGCCCCGCCTCGGCATCGCTAACATCCTGATGCCCGCCTTGTAACATGTGATTCTTAGTATTCAAAAAGTGAGCTCCTGATCACGTGGAGGAAGCCTCAAAGGCCATTCAGTTGGTCTAAACCAGTGGTGGGCAAACTCATTAGTCACCAGAGCCAAATATCAACAGAACAACAGTGGAGATTTCTTTTGAGAGCCAAATTTTGTTTAAACTTAAACTTCTTCTAATAGACTCGCCGAGGCCGTGGCATTTTGTGGAAGAGCCACACTCAAGGGGCCAAAGAGCCATCCACATGTGGCTCACGAGCCGCAGTTTGCCAACCACGGGTCTAAACAAGCTTCCAAAGAACATGGCATCCATGAGAGACAAACATAAAGGAACGAAAGGACCGCCGAAGTCCTGAGGAGGAAATCACTAAGAAATTGTTTAAAAATAATAATAATAATCTGAAGCGATGGTAAAAAAAAATAGCAAATAAAGTTTCAAAACAGACAGCAGCGAGCTGAAAGGCATCAGTATGTCACAATAGGCATGTATATACTGTCGAGGAGGCCCCTAGCACCATAAGAAATGCACAAAGTTCACTGTTCATAACTCCTTCTCCAACTGCCCCCCTTAAAATCTACACTGCCCCCCTGTGGTCATGTAACTTGGTCATGAGTCCTCCACACCAGCTGTGCGGTGGGCGCTAACCCGCCCCATCTGGGAGCCGAGGCAACAGAAGCTAAGAGAGGCGACTTCCCAAACCACCTCTGAGCGAGCGGGAAAGCGATGAAGAGGTTTACAGTCAGGCAGGGAGGCCGGACAAGCACATGAAATATTCAGCGGCAGGAAGAGAGCTCCTTGGAGAAGGCGGGCCATCCATCTTGTCAATGACCTCACCGCTCGCAAGGCCTCACCGTCTACACGCAGGGCTCCCTCAATCTCCGAGCTCCAGCCAGCCCTCCCCTGAGCTGCAAAGCTCCCTCCGTCTCAGCTGGCCGGCTGGCTGGCTGGCTGGCTGGCTGGCACCGCCTCCGGGTGCCCTAGCACAGTGGTAGGCAAACTGCGGCTCTTTGGGCCCTTGAGTGTGGCTCTTCCACAAAATACCACTGCCTGGGCGAGTCTAGTCAGAAGAAGTTTATGTTGAAAAAATGTGGCTCTCACAAGAAACTTCAATCATTCATTGTTCTGTGGATATTTGGCTCTGTTGTCTAATGAGTTTGCCGACCGCTGATCTAACAGAAGGGGCCGAGGATATTCAGAGTGAAGAAATTCTAATTTCATTAGAATCTACCAGGCTTTGTACCAGGTGCTTTCACATACCTCAGCTAACTTAATTCAGAGAATTAAGTAGGGGGTGTGCAGGAGGCAGCTGATCAATGTTTCTCTCTCATTGATGTTTCTAACTCTCTATTCCACTCCCTTCCTCTCTATAAAAAAATCAATAAAATATATTTAAAAAACAAATATATATATGCACACTAATAAAAGAGAAATATGTAAATTGGCTGTACCTACTGACGCCCACCAGCCAATCAGGAGTGAGTAAGCAAATTTACCCAATAAAAATGATGGGTTAATTTGCATATACAGGCAAGGAGTGGCCTGTTGGGGCAGGCGCCTACTTTGAGGGGGAGGGGCGGGGGCAGAAGGAACTACAGGAGCAGCGCTCCAGCCAGAGCAGAGAAGACTGAAGGCTCCCGCCAGAGCAAAGATGGAAGGTGGCCACAGCGAAGGCCTGGGTCCCGGGTGCCGGGGGAAAACTGATGCTGGTGGAAAACTGGTGCCGGAAGCCAGGGGAAGGAAGGCCTATTGCACGAATCTTCGTGCAACGGCTTCTAGTATGTGTATGTGTGTGTGTGTGTGTGTGTGTGTGTGTGTGTATATATATAATAAATGAAAACTCTCTGCCTCATTGGCACCCCTCAACTCAGTCCCTTTACCAATGTCTTCCCATGTCATGATCTAGAAATACAGCAGAGCGACCTGGCCAGAGACCCGCCCGTACCATTTCTTTCCCTCTCCGGTACCCGAGGGGTGGAGAGTAAGGATCTGTCATACTCTTGATGATAAAGTGCCACACATCCACTGCCTCTGGCATTCCAATCTCAACTTAAAAGCCAGGAAACACGGGTGCCCTCCTTCACGGATGGCTTTTCTGAAGGCGGATAATTCGCCATTATCTCTACTCGACCAGGTGTCACTTGCGGGAACAGAGACCCATTTTCCCATTTGCAAGCGTGAAAGGGGCCGAGATGCCGATTTGGACAGAGCAGAAGCTTTCGGCCGCCGGTTCTGCACGTTTTCCTCTCTGATCTGGGCTGGCGCGTGTGTCGGCGCAGAACCAGCCAGGAACAGTCGGCTCTATGTGACCACATGCCAAGCGGGAACTTTTGCCAAGAGGGAAAATCTTATCGTGCTCATGGGGGACAGAGACGTGCTGGTGCCTGGGCCCACGGCTGAGGACAGGCGTGAGGTCCCAGAGGGAGGCTTCGAGGCTGGGAGGGAGGTCACACAGGCCCGCCTCCGCCTTCACCGTGGGCCACGCGAGGTAGAGCTATGCAGAATCGGGAAGCTCATGGCCAGATGGCAAGAGGTGCTCACCGGGGAGAATGTCTGACGAAATAAAGGGGAGGGAGTAGGAAATGGTTGGAAAGACTTCACCTAGGCTAAGGCAGTGGTCGGGCAAACTGCAGCTCTTTGGCCCCTTGAGCGTGGCTCTTCCACAAAATACCACAGCCTGGGCGAGTCTATTTGGAAGAAGTGGCGTTAGAAGAAGTTGAAGTTTGAAAATTTGGCTCTCAAAAGAAATTTCCATCGTTGTCGTGTTGATATTTGGGTCTGTGGACTAATGAGTTTGCCGACCGCTGGGCCAGGCGACAGGGGAGAGAAATGAACATCTGCGGGGAGAAGAAACAAGGAAATGGATGCTGGGTCAGCAGCCTTAGGGGCTTCTATTGAAAGATGAAACAGAAGGACGAGAGGGAGAGAGAGAAAGAGAGAGAGAGAGAGAGAGAGAGAGAGAGAGAGAGAGAGAGAGAGAGAGCAGGGTATCAGGATAACAGACTTTATTGAGGAGAAGACCCTTCCCAAGGGAGAAAGAGCTCACGTGCAGGGTGAAGGCAGAGAAACCAGGGGAGGGGGAGAAGAAGGGACCCAGCCGGACCGCCTCCTGGACTGCCTGAGAGAACAGTCCGGAAGAAAAGGTGCCACATGGGCACTGAGACACCTTCTAAGGGCAGGAACAGGCAGGGGTTGGGCCCAGGGCAGAACGGGAAGGGGTGGGACACAGGGCACTCGGCATGCGCTTGATTGGTGGCTCACTGTCTCTGTGGCAGGTGCCAGTTACACCATAACTCTGCCCACCAGTGCGGGGGAGGGAGTACCTATCATCTATAAGAATCTTTTTTTCTACAAAGAGAGAGTGTCTTTTCTCCTTCAAGTGCAGCGGTTGTGAAAAATCATTGTCCCTTCCTCTAGACCAGCGGTCACCCACCGGTGGTCCGTGGGCCACTGGTGGCCCGTGAGGTCCGAAAGGCTGGCGGCCGCTGCGAGTCTAGCCTGTGGCAGGTGCCAGCGCCACACAGAACCCTAGAAGACAGATCTCTGCCTCCCACGGTTTTCCATCTCTGTGGTTGCCCTGTATGGTCTTTGTCCGGCAACCATGTCCTAGGTATGTCCTCTGATGTGCGTTCGAACACTATCTTAGTTAATCCTCACGGCGTCCGCCAGGAGAGAGAACAAAGTCTCAGGGACTCCATAACAGTAAAAGTGTCACAGGCTGATTAGAATGGACATCCTTCTGGACAAAGCTAGGGCTGCAAGGGGAGAGCCCCTTGGATGAATTTTATGCACCAGGCCTCTAGTTTATAATAGAAATGCCTAGAACTGAGACCCTCTAAAGCAGTCCTGCCCCAGAATATTCAGCAAAACCTCATTCGTTCGGCCTCGGTGGTGTTCTTCTTTCTCAAGATCGCTTTGGCTATTTGGGGTCCAAATTTTAGGATTCATTTTTCTATTTCTGTGAATAACGCCATTGGCTGGCCGGGGAAAGAATTGTGTCAGGAATTTATGAACAAAAGGAAGAATTAAAAATTCATTTAGAAATCATTCACGTTACGGAAATATACTCAAGGATACATTAATGACTTTTTAAATACTTAACAATTTTTGGGCACCAGATGAAAACGAATTAAAAATTTTAAGAGCAGCACAAAAACGTATAAATACGCATGGACAAAGTTTATGAATCCCAAGCAAAATTCTAACTTTGGGTAAGCGCGGCTAATGTGGTGTACCAATGATATTAATGAGGACTAACACAGGAATCTTAAAAATAATTAAAGACCAATAGAAAAACATCTGTGTAGGCTTAGGGAATGCCTCATTATTACCTAGAAATACTCAATCTGTTCAGGTCCGATTGCATTCTAAATCCATCCACATTATCAGGCGATGTTATATGTGTCAATGCAAAAAAAAAAAAAAAGGAACGCAGCTGGATTTAAAGACTCTCCTTCCCCTTAAAGTACAATTTCAAGAGATCAGATGCTATAAACTGTGACTAACGGCGAGGGGGACATTGCCACCCCCCTGAGAAAGGAGGAATGCTATTTGCTACAACATATGCGTTTCAAGGGCAACGATTAAACTCTTGATGAAGACGAATAGGCTGCCATTCCAAACAGAAAACCTGGCATGAATCGGGACGTTCGTGAGCACAAGCCCAGGTTTCTCACTAGAGATCGTTTCTGGCAAGTAAGACTTTGCACGCTATTCTCTAACCACAAGCATCTACCATCAAGAGAAAGGTGATCTGTTGCCGGGGTTCTTGTTCCAGCATGACAAAGGGTTTGGGGATCTGGAGAAAGTCTGTGCGTAGGTAAGAGTCCAGAGACGAAAGGTAATTTTGAAAGGCTTCGGGGTCAGAGGACCTTCAGCTGAAGAAGCTAAAAGTTCTCCTTGTCTCGGGACCCTTGCTTTTTATGAACACAATTTGTCCTACGGCGAGGTGGAGGTAATACGCTCCAGAGGGAAGGGCACAGAGGCACTGTCAGATTGGGGAATAGCCTACAGCTGTTTAGGTGTTTGGCCAACAGGAGGCAGTAACGTGTAGATTGAGATGTAGGTTTGGGGCAAGTGCCTTTCAGCCATTCCAACAGGTGACTGCATCTGTGACCCAGCCCTTGTTGAGTCCCCAAGTCTCATCAACCTTTTGACGAAACGCTTGTAGTTATGACGCACTGGCATCGGCCCCCTTCAACCTGTGTCAATGGAAGCCTCGCCCGTGGCTCCCGTGAGCCACGGAAACAGAGCGTCCTCCTCTTCTAGGTGTGCAACCGCATCCCAATGCCAGGAAGCTGAGCTGGAATCCACGCGCTGTGCGTGCTCCGACGGGTGCCACGGGGCACGCTTCTCCCAGCCCCGCTCAGTTGTCGGACTTTCTTACGTGGGAGTGGGCTCGTGTCTCAGGGGACACGGGCGTCTCATGGGACACAGCCCGGAGAAACCCACGTGATCTAAACCTCCGTCACGCCGATGGGGGACGGGGACAACACACACCTCGCTTTCAAAAACCTCGTGCTCTGGGATCTGGCTCCCCCAAGGCGGCCATCGAAGCAGGGTTTGGATAAAGAATCCGTGACCGCTGTTTTCTGAGTAACGCACTGTCATCGCGTTAAATTCAGCCCCACGGGAGCAGGGTGGCCTTTCTCCTGTGGTTTCCTGTCGTTGGTTTTGGCCCGTGCCCTCGATGCCTATGATTCATTTCTAGGACTGGTTTACACGGAGTGGCCAGATGATGCTGATGATCTCTGAACGCATAATAATCTGGCCACTCAGTGTCTATCCTATATAATAAAAGGCTAATATACAAATGGTCCCCTTGACCAGGAGTTGGACCAACAGGCAGGCCGGCCAACCGCCCATGTCCCCCTCCCCCTGGCCAGGCTGATAGGACCTCACTCATGCACAAATGCATGCACCGGGCCTCTGATATATATTAGAGAGCAGTCGAACTCCTGAGGGGACAATTTGCATATTAGCCTTTTATTATATAGGAGGATATATACACTGAGTGGCCAGATTATAATGCATTCAGAGATCACCGTCATCTGGCCACTCAGTGTGTACTGTACTCCCTCCCACTTTGGGGTTTGTCCTCAGGCCCTGAAGCAGCACTGACCTCTGAGGAAGCCGGCTTAGTCGTCCTCTGCAGCTCTCCCCCTCTAGCTCCATCCATGGGCTCAGAACCAGTCCCCGGAGATGCTGGGAGATGTGGGCCCCAAAGAAAGCCACCGGGCCATGTGTGGGAGCAGGCCAGTCCCCCCAACCACCGGTCCCGTGTGAGAGGCCCGGCTCTGCCACGCCCCACGTGTTCCTGCTCCAGCTCCTGACACCGTTTCCTTATCTGCTAAGTGGAGCTTTGATCCTTCCTATCGGGAGGGTGGGTGGGTGGGAGGGTGGGTGAATTTCAAAAACGAATCCGTGTAACCTGCTCAGCCCAGAGTCCACACTCAGAACGGGCCTCCCCTCCAGCACTGGCCCAGGCCGGGCTGACCCGCTCTCTTCCTCGGGATCTCTCTCCAGGAACGCCCGTTCCGCAGGCAGATTTCTCATCGTCCACCCTCTCCGCCTGCCGGTCAGACCCCACCTGGGACTGGGGCCTCCTGGCCCGTGCAGACGGATCTAGTTAACTTGTTTTGAGGTGAGACCCTTGCACCTCTGACCTAGTTAGTCTCTTTGCACCCCTTTTCCGCCAACCTCCCAGACCGGCAGGAAGGCAGCCCAGTCCCCGGTGAGCTGTGTCCCCAGAATCCAACACAGAAATACCGCATCCCTCTTCGCCACCTCCCTTCGCATTTCCTAAGCATCGCCCCGGCAACGCAATGGCAACAGAGTGGGGAGCAGGCCCCTCCGACCCCACTTCTCCTTCCGTCACTCCAGACGGTCCCGCGGTGGGACCTCCCCAGCACTCCCCAAATATGTCACCGAGTCACCAAACATGTCACCGTGTTTGCCCCCTCTTCTGTGGGAAGAGCCCAGGAGGACCTGAGTGAGGGGCGGGACTAAACCGCAGCTCACGAGCCACATGCGGCTCTTTGGCCCCTTGAGTGTGGCTCATCCACAAAATACCACGTACAGTGCGATTGAAACTCCGTGGCCCGTGCCCAGGTTTCGGCCTGGGCAAGTCTATTCTGAAGAAGTGGTCCTAATGCCGAGCCACACTCAAGGGGCCAAAGAGCCGCATGCGGCTCTCAAACCACGGTCTGCCGACAATTGGTCTAGACCCACCCGTCCACACTTAGAGGGACACATGCCTTCTCTGTGCACGATTTCACGTGCCCACCTGTTGTCCTGTTGCAGTGGGGAGGGGGTGACAGCTGTAAAATCGCCTGTCATTTTTATACCCAGGCCATCAGCTCTGGACTCAACTTCAATTATCTGAACCCCCACAAAACCCTCTCCAGCAACACAGCATGCCAGTTAATTCCCCCTTATCTGAGGGTTCCTCGCTCCAGGAACTGGGAAAGAAAAGGGATGGGGCCTCTGTTGTCATTGCTCCTCCCTGGAGCAGATATTTCGGGGGCCCTGAAGTGACTGGAGCCGGGCCCCCGGGGCGCAATGACAATGCGGTAATGACTCCCCAGCACTGCAGACTCGTCCCGGGTCTCCTGGCGTCTGTGGGCGCCGGCCCGGCACGCAAATAATAGGATTGCTTTCATTAAATCACCTTTTCTATGACTGTCTAATTCCAGTAATGAAAACCTTCGCTAATGTATTCTATGAGGCAGGCAGAGCGTTACCCGGACGTACGGCCTGTATTAACTTCTGAAAAACGGGGGGCGAACTGGAAATAACCTGCTCTGAACATGTCAGCATGGTGGAAAGAAAGGGGGAAAGCAGCAGCGGTTACGTATAATTTTGATTAATGTAAGCTAATTAGCATTCATTGTTTTTATCCCGCCTTCCCCACCTGAAAGGCCGCCGTAGGGGACATTTGCGGACTTCAACTCGTCCTCTTTTAATTTTAGGTTTTGCCTACCTTTGGGGCTGTTGCGCAGGAGAGCCTGCAGGTCTTGAATCATCACAATTAGACACGAAGGAATCTGAACTCACCTGCTACTCCCGAGGTGCGTTCCCCAGTGCAGGTCGGCAGGCAGGTACATCTGTGTGTGTGTGTGTGTGTGTGTGTGTGTGTGTGTGTGTGTGTGTGTCTCAGAGAATTCTGGGAGCTCAGCCTGTTCCCCAGCCAGACTCCGCTGTCCACTGAGCATTGCTGGCTGTGTTTGATGCTTTGACGTGCACAGGGCCAGCCACGTGCACACACAGGGGCACCCACGTGCACGCACAGGGCCAGCCACATGCACGCACAGGGCCAGACACGTGCACACACAGGGCACCCACGTGCACACGCAGGTGCACCAGGGCTCGGCCAGGCTCGGGGCTTCGGTCCAGGTGCTGCTGCTGAGAGATCAGTGAGAACTGAAACTCGGATGCGGACGGGCTCTGGGAGGCCCGTTTAGACACCGCACCAGCCTCCACACGGCCAGAGCCGTCAGACGTCCACGCTTTGTGGCGACGGCCTCAAAAGGCAGGTTGGGATGGTCAGTGGCTGACGTCAGTGTCCGTCTCAGCTTAAAAAACAGTGCCTCGCCCTCGCTGGTGCGGTTCAGTGGATAGAACCCCAGCCTGCGGACGGAAGGGTCCCAGGTTCAATTCCAGTCTGAGGCACATGCCCCGGGGTTTCAGGCTCCATCCCCAGGAGGGGGCGTGCAGGAGGCCCCAGATCCATGATGCTCATCTTTGATGTTTCGATCTCTCTCTCCCTCTCCCTTCTTCTCTGAAATCAATAAAAATGTATTTTAGAATTTTTTTCCAAAGCAAGGAGAAATGGAGTGTGGGCAGGGCGAGTCCTCGAAGCCATCAGGAGAGAGGTCAGAGGTCAGAGAGTGTCTGAGGGGGGAGGAACACATGGCGGAGGCCGAGGAGGAAGGACGCTGGGGAAGGCTGGAGTGGGGGCGTCAGGTCACTGCCCTTCAACATCACACGCGCCCCCAGACGGCCCCTCCCCAGCCACCCTGCCCTCCATTCCCCGTCTTGACCCTCATATTGGAAATTTGGGCAAAAAATAGCAAGTCATTATATTGCTCTCTCTTTTGCAAAAAAAAAGTCTACTATTTTTGGTGGAAAGTAAGTAATTCAAGAGGTGGAGGTAGGCCCTAATCAGCTGGGCTCAGTGGATAGAGCATTGGCCTGCAGACTAGAGAGTCCCAGGTTCGATTCCGGTCTAGGGCATGTACCTTGGTTGTGGGCACATCCCTGGTGGGGGGTGGGATGTGCAGGAGGCAGCTGATCGATGTTTCTCTCTCATCCACATTTCTAACTCTCTCCCTTCCTCTCTGTAAAAAATCAATAAAATGTATTTTTTTTTTAAAAAGGAGGGGGTGGGGGAAGCCAGGTCCCTCAGGAGGAGGATGGGAATGGCTAAGCCCCTGACCTTGACCTCCTGCATGCCCAGTCCTTTCTGCTGGCAAACGCAGTCCACTTCTCAGGCCTGGGACCTCTGGGGAGACACTGGCTGGCCCAGGGGTCTCGAAAGGACAGGGAACAGGTTGCTTCTCAGCAATTCACCTTGGAAGCTGGGGTCCCCGGACTGGTTGGCGGGAGGCCGGTCAAATCAAAGACAGGACCT
The DNA here is from genome assembly GCA_027563665.1 of Antrozous pallidus. Lineage (NCBI taxonomy): Eukaryota > Metazoa > Chordata > Mammalia > Chiroptera > Vespertilionidae > Antrozous > Antrozous pallidus. The sequence goes on along the minus strand of CM050529.1, from coordinate 7,071,751 downwards.
GGCTGAGCGGCTGGGAGACCGGGGCCACACACTGGGCTGGAACTGGGAAGCCAGAGGTCAGAGGCCACGGGAGGGGCAAGGTCACAGAACTTCGGTTCCTGATCCTCTCTGGGACCTCCGACCGGGACCTTGGGCAAGGACACTGCCCCCCTCCCCTCCCCAGTGCCACCTCCTCCTTAGGAAAGCCCAGGAAAACAGTAATTATCCACTCCCGTCTCAGAAAGCCTTTCAATAATTAACATTCACGGGATGGCTTTGAAGTCCTCAGATAGGTGCTGCTGGGGAAATATTATTATTGTTTTAAGATATAATATGTCTGCATCGCGAGCCGTTGCCGGCGGGTCTGTTATCTTATCCCCGGAGGGAGCTGTTTGCAAGCTGATTAATTACAACTCCGTTTTCCAGACTTTTTAATTTAGATGTTAATAAATTCAGTAATTTTCTCCGTTTATTGTGCCCGATAAGATCCTCTGGGAACAACTAACTTCTCATTTCCAACGGTGACCTGGGCCCGAATGCCTTCAATACGAAAAGAATCCGGCCGGTCTCCCAAGACCAGGCCCGCCACCCAGCCCAGACACCCTGACTGAGCTGCATCCACATTCCTGCTGCTGGTCTGATTTTCTGTGTAAACTAGGGGCCCGGTGCACAAAATTCGTGCACTGGGGGTGGGTGATTCCTCAAGGCTTTAGGCCTGGGGTACCCAGCCGTCGCCCTGCAATAGGGCAGTTGGCTGGCTCCATCCCAGCCCTGCCCCCCAAACACACACACACTCCTCCAGCCAGGCCTTAGCCCCAACCAGCTCACCCCCGACTAGCATGGGCCTCAGCCCCGCCCACCCAGGCCACCTTGGACACACCCCCACACTCCTGATTGGTTGGTGGGCGTGGCTGGTGGGTGTAGCGAAGGTATGGTCAGATTTGCATATTACTCTTTTATTAGATAGGATTTCTCGGCCCAGCCATACTGGCGTTTTCCATTGAACTGACTTTGCCTCGATCTTCGCCCAAAGAGGAAAGAGGTGTAGAAGCAGAGGAAAGTGACTTCAGCTGGGTCCCCCCTGCCCTTCCTGGCTGGGCCTGCCCCCCACCCCTGCCCCAGGCTAACAGGCAGACCATCCGAACGGAGAGGCACAGCCCTCTGCCAGCAGGGGACATGGCACCCGCAAGGCAATCGGGGAGAGATGTCTCACTCCCACGTGACCATGGGGCACCCTTTTTCAGGATGGGGGCAGCTGTGGGGTGGGGGGACCAGCGAGCAAGGGCTAGTCAGAGAGTGGGGGAGGAGAGGCCTCCTGCCTGTCCAGGGGGTGCTCCCCGCCCTGCTGGACTCTCCAGCCAGCAGCCTCTCTGGGGTTCGCCTGGTCTCGGGGCCACACTGGGGATGTACTGTGGGGTGTGGTCTTTCTGAGAAAGGACAACTCCAGCCACTGGGTGGCGTGGCTCAGTGGCTGAGCATCGACCTATGAACCAGGAGGTCAAGGTTCAATTTCCCATCAGGGCACATGGCCCATTTGCAGGCTTGATCCACAGTAGAGGGTGTGCAGGAGGCAGCCAATCAGTGATTCTCTCTGATCATTGATGTTTCTCTCTCCCTCTCCCTCTCCCTTCCTCTCTGAAATCAATTCTTAAAAAAAAAATTTTTTTTTTAAAAAGGCCAACTGCAGGCCTCTCTGGGTTTGCAGCCCCTTCAGAGAGGACCCTGCCCTCCCCTGGACAGCACTTTCCAGCCCCCAACTCTGCAGGGAGACCCAGGCTGGTCCTTGCAGGCCCACCGCTCCCCGCTGCTCTGCCTGCTCAGGCTTCCCGTCCCCCCTCACCTGCCCTCCCTCACCCCCAGGCTCCTCTTGGTCAACGCCTTAGGTCACATTCCAACCGAACCACAGTCACCTAATCCATCACAAAGACCCGCCCATCCGCCCATCCGTCCTCAGCTACCTGCGCTGAGGCGGGAGGCAGCACAGCGGTGAAGTGGAGCCCGGAGACCCCTCTGAACCACAGGCATGGCCTCTCTGGAAGGTGCTGGCTTGTAAGTGAAAGAGCCGAGCCATTTTTCTGTTCTCACCTCCGGGAAGAGCCTTACTTGCCCAGGCAGTACCCAGGCTTGACCTCCAGGACTCCCCCCCCTGCCATGCGCACAGTGATTGGCTAAGTGAGAGTAGCTGAGGACCATGTGGGAAGACTGTCCTCGGGGAGCCATCATTCATAGATCACGAATCTTCTGCCCAATGTTCCTGGCACAGCTGAGAGCCCCTGGGTGCCCTGGCCCAACTCCAGCCAACACCAGCCACCGCGTTCACAGGCCTTCTGACCCCCGTGGCCCTCCTGTTTGGGTCGGAAATGTCTCCTGTAGAGGAAGCGTGCGCACGCGTAGAGACAGACATTCTGGGCCCGTGGGCAGCGGGTGGCGGCCAGGATTCCTGCTCGGGACTTCTTCTTTTTAAAAACAAAAATATATATGTGTATATATATATATATATATATATATATTTTATTGATTTTTCACAGAGAGGAAGGGAGAGGGATAGAAAGTCAGAAACACTGATGAGAGAGAAACATCGATCAGCTGCCTCTTATACACCCCCCAGCGGGGATGTGCCTGCAGCTACATGCCCTTGACCGCATTCGAACCTGGGACCCTTCAGTCCGCAGGCCAGCGCTCTACCCACTGAGCCAAACCGGTTTCGGCAAAACAAATATATTTTTTAAATGTATTCCGGAGAGGAAGGGAGAGGGAGAGAGAGAGGGAAACATCCATGATGAGAGAGAACGATGGATCGGCTGCCTCCCGCACGCCCCACCCTGGGGATGGAGCCCGCACCCCGGGCCTGTGTCCTGACCTGGAATCGAATCGTGACCTCCTGGTTCATAGGTCGACGCTCAACCCCTGAGCCACGCCGGCCGGGCTATTATTACTCATTTGATAATGGGGAGCGGGAGCCTCAGCTGCCACCACGCCTCCCCTATTGGCTCAGAGCTGTCCCCTTAAAGACTTGTCCCCCTAGGAAACCCACGAGCAGATGAGCCCAAGGATGGGTAAGTGCCGGGGCTGTGTGGACACACGCTGGATGGTCCCCCAGGGGCGCATCTCTGGGTCAGCCAGGCCCTAATCCTGGGATCACCCCACCTTCTGAGTCTGTAAGCTGCGTCTCTCGTCCGGCTCCATATGAGGTTCTACCGACAGGGGGCGCTGGCAGCCGTGGAATCCACTTGGCAATGACTCCGACCACAGTAAAACCTGCCCCCCTGGGGCAGCAGCTCCCTGCTCCTGAGGTCATTGCAGAAGCTGCTCCTTCCACAGACACGGGGATAGTTTTCCCAAACACAGACGGTGGGTGGGGAGGGCTCCCCGGTCTACGTGAGGGTGGAGGGCATTTCTATTCCACATTCTCCTCTGTCCCACACAGCCTTGCCTGCACCCCAAGATGCAGCTGGGGCCCTCGTGGCTCCCTACGCCCGTCTCCACCATGGTCCTACAGCCGTGATGGCGAACCTATGACACGCGTGTCAGCGCTGACACGCGCAGCCATTTTCGATGACACGCGGCCGCAGGCGGTCGCCTACAGAGAAGTCGGGGGCCGCGTGCCGAGAAGGACGTTTTATCCTCGGCTACAGCGGGTAAGTTAAATAATTGGTTTTTGGTTTATTAAATGCAGTTATATATTAAAATTAGACATTTTTGTTATTTAAACTATAAATGTCGCGAAATTATGGGCTGTTTTTTTTTTTTTTTCTCGAAGTGACACACCACCCGAGTTACGCTCGGTTGTTTTGGCGAATTTCGACACACCAAAACTCAAAAGGTTGCCCATCACCATCCTACAGCCTCACACTGAGGTCACGTGACAGGCCCCAAAGCAGGGGTCCTATCCTGAGGGTCATGTCATATGATGATCACCTGTGCCCGCAGCCCACTGCCCCCGCCACGCTGCCCTGCACCCAGTAGGGGCTCAATCACGTTTCCTCAGAGACGTGTGATAACCCAGAGGTTCCAACACAAGGCTGAAAACGCCGGTTTGAATGTGCTCCCCAGCCCGGTCTAACCATCAAAACGGGGGAGCGGGGAGGGAAATCCGTGTAGCAACAAAACCGAAAGGAAAAGGAGGGAGAAGCCAGAGTCTCTTCTTTAACTGCCACCACTCACCCTGGGACTCTGAGCCCCAGAAACGTGGCCGGTCCCCGGCGGGTCTCTCTCCTGCTCGCGTCCGCATTACCCCCGCGTCCGCCCAGCCGGCAGGACGCCTTCCCTGATGAGCCCAGAGCTGCCCTCTCCCGCCAGGGTAACTGAGGCCCCCCGACAGCTGAGCTCCTGCGGACAGCTAGGAGACTTTCCTTCTCCTCCGCCATCGTCCCTCTCCCTCCCGTCACCTCCTCCCTTCCTCCCTCCCGTCTGGGAGAGCACCCGCCAGAACCACTTGTGCGATAGCTAACGACCCCGTTATGGCGGCCGGGGCTCCCCCTGCGTCGTCGTTGTGTAATTCAGAAATTCATGAGCAAGAACGCAGGTGCAAGTGGGACTTGAGAGGGTTCCGTCATGCATCTGGGGCGCTGCCCAGCTGCAGGCGGCCTTTCTGGGCTCACCCAGCGACGGTCCCCCCGTCAGAGCCACCGGTGACGCTGGGGGTCGGCCCTCTCTTCTGCACCCCGGGGTGGGGGGAGGGCAGCAGCAGAGACCACAGCACCTGCGCCAGGTGCTTTGGGCGGTGGCGTGGGCAGTGGCTCTCAGCTCTCCAGAGAGCCCCGTGGGTCCTTCCAGCCCAGGGGCGGGGGGGGGGGGGAAGCCGCGGGGGGGGGGGGGGAGTGGCTAAGCAGCCTGAACCCGGGGAGCCCAAGGATCCTGCCCTGTGATGTCCCTTTGATGTGGAGGGACAAGGTCCCGTGAGCGGGATCATGCCGCAGACAATCGGAACAAGCCGGGAAGTGGGGCTCTGCAGGTGTTCCCCACGCTCTTGCCTCCTCTCCCACGTTCCCTGTTCTCGCTCATCCCCCAGCGTCCTCACAATACAGCTGATGCCTAACGAGTACTGAATGAATGAATGAACGAATGAATGAAGTCCCAGCTGCCAAATCCTTCCCACATGCCCGAAGCTTGCTCCGTGTCCTGGGGCGGCGCTCCCCTCCCTCCCCTCCTAGGGCCTGACCTCCCAAACCTCTCCCAACGCGGATGCTGCGCGGTGCACGCTGTTGTTGCTTGTCTGTGAGTCCGCCTCCCCGACCAGACGGCAAGCTCCCGGGAGGCAGGAACCGTCTGCTCCACCTTCGCCTCCCCTCCCCGCAACTCCCGGGCGAGCCGAGCCCCGAGCCTCCTGCCTAAGACACACTGAGTGAGTGAATTGTTGAGTAGAACTGGAGAGCGTGGCCCCGGCCCCTGAGAGCCCCCCGCCCCCAATGCCCTGGGGACAGTGAGGGGAACGCCTCTCCAGGTCTCCAAGAGGAGCCCAGGGTCAAACAGGTGCCCCCCCCCTCCTGCAGTGCCCACTGGGCAATCCATGCACACACACGGGGCCCCGGATGCTCTGGCCCGGGGTGCAGAGGCAGGTTCCCGAAGACCCATCCATGCCCACGTCCCCTGCGCTCTCCAAGAGCCTGCTAACGGGGCGCAGAGTGCACTCCTCCCGCTGCAACGTGGGCGCAGACCTCGTTCGTTTACTCCTCCACAGACCGGAGGCCATTGGCAGAGCGCTCCCTGTCCCCAAAGCCCTTCGGAAGGCGGGGTGATGGCTCCATTTCAGCCTTAGGAACCGGAAGCCCAGGGAAAGAGACCCCCCCCACACACACACACCGGCCACCAGGGTCCCACGGCCGGCAAGCTGAGTGACAGGGTCCGGAAGGACCTCTCGCCTCCGGGGATGGGAGCCCCGCCTTGGACGGTGACGAAGGAGAGAGCTGATCGAGACCCCCGGCCTCCCCAGCCCGTTTGGCTCAGTGGATAGAGCGTCAGCCTGTGTGCGGACAGAAGGGTCCCGGGTTCGATTCCCGGTCGGGGCACAGGCCCGGGCTGCAGGCTCCATCCCCAGTGGGGGGCGTGCAGGAGGCAGCCTCTCTCATCATGGATGTTTCTCTCTCTCTCTCTCCCTCTCCCTTCCTCTCTGCAATCAATAAAAATCTATTTAAAAAAGAAAAAAGATCCAGGCCTGCACTCAAGGGGATTTTATTGTAACACCGCTCCCACGGTACCGAGCGCAGCCCCCAAGCACGTCACCGGGAGGGGGTGCGGGGGGGGGGGGGATCTGGGGAGGTGGGAAGTAGAGGAAGCAGATTTGCCTCCTTCTCCAGAGAGACGGGGGTGCATCTTTTTCAAGGGTCTTCCTCGGGGGGCCGCCCGGCGGCGGGGACCTAGGAGGAGCCTGGACATGTGTGTGTTAGTGCTCGCTGGGGACGGGGCGGCTTCCCGGGCTCCTAATAAGCTGGGTTCGGGCAGAGACCGTGTCCCCCCGGGGAGGGAGCGCCAGTGCCACTCCCGGGCCCTGCGTGTGGCTGTGCTTGAGCCCCAAGGTCAGGCCCCTCCACCTCGGGCTCAGGTGCAAACACCACACATGGCCCCTGGGAGGGGTGCGGGCAATCCGAACAGCAGGCATCCCTCCCCCCTCCCCGCACGCCATCAGCCACTGCGCCCCCAGCTCAGAGGCAGGTGGGCGTGGACGGAGGCCTCAGTGCAGGTGCCCAGGTGGTTGGTGGGGAGAAGCACATCCCCGGGGGGCAGGGGACAGGGCGGCAGGGACGAGCGGGAAGGGGTGGGGCGGGGGGAAGCAGGGACAGTTTGCACCAGAAGCTGGAGAGTTCAGGAGAGACCAGCCCATGTCCTGGCCGCCAAGCCCCGGGGGCACGGGGCCCCGAGCGGAGCCCAGAGGCCAGAGAACGGAGTGCAAAGGCACTGCCCACAGACGAGCCTGCAGAGGCCCCTCGGGAGGCCACACCCAGGAGGCCCCGGACCGTCGCTCACCTGGGGGGTCCTGGCAGCTGCTGGGGCCCCGGGCCCCGCGGCCACTGAGCAGCACCCGGTCCCACTTGTGGGCCTGCTCTCGGCTCAGGGAGTCGGGGGACGGGCTGCAGATCTCCAGCCGGGAGAACTGCCTCAGGAACTCCGAGAAGGACATCCTGTGGGCAGAGGGACAGAGCTAGGCTGGGGGGGGGGGGGGAGGGCGAGGGCAGGGTGCCTCCTGACTCCTGGGCACAGGGGACTGGATACCGGGCTAGTGCCCCACTTTCCTACCACCCACAGACACAAACACAGGGGCTGTGGTCCAAGCTCCTCACCGTCATTAGCTTCCCCTCTTCCCAGAGCCCCTCAGGCATCTCAAGGCCAAGAGAACGAAGCGTGAAGGGGAGTCCACCTACGAGGCCCCTCCTCCTGCATCCCTCAGAGGTCCATGTCCTGAGCCACCACCAGGGACCTGTCCCACTTAGCGGGCAAGCCAGCCTGAGGCCAGAGACCCCGAAGGATGGCTCGATCCTTGGGGAGATAGGGTGAGGCAGGCAGGCAGGCGAGACCGAGGTGCTGAGGGCCCGGGGCTGGCACTGCCAGGCTTTGGACACCCTGGCCAGAGGCAGAGTCACGCGGGGTGAGGGGGGGAATGAATGAAAGGCCCCCTGCTCTGGCCGGGAATCGTGACAAATCTCTGCAACACCCAAGGGATTCACCCCACGTCCGAACAGGGGGTGAGCCCCGACTTCCGGCAGCTCTCCGGCAGGCAGCTCCTCACCAGAACTCTCCATCCTTGGCCTTCGTGTCCAGCTCTTCTCTCTTCCCAGGGTCCACGAGATTCCACTCCGGAGCGCTGGGGGCCAGGAGGAATTAAACGGCTTTTTTAAATGTTTGTTCTGGTGAATCCTCACCCAGGGAAATTTTTCCCACTGATTTTTTTTTAATTTAATTTTTTTTTTTTTTTTTAAGGAGAATGGAAGAGAGACGGGAGACACAGACAGGGAAACATCCATGTGTCCCATCGTCCCAGGGCCGGGATCGAGCCTGCAACGGAAGTACGTGCCATGTCTGGAACTGAACCCGCGACCCTTCAGTCCACACAGACCGATGCTAAGCACGGAGCCGGACCGGCTGGGGAGAAGTTTTAAATTTTAGAAAGAGTGTGTTGGGCCCTAGCTGGCTTGGCGCAGTGGATGGAGCGTCAGCCTGCAGACTTCACTTCCGGTCAAGGGCACAGGCCAGAGTTGTGGGCTCAGTCCCCAACAGGGAGCGTGCCGGAGGCAGCCAATCAATGATTCGCTCTCACCATTGATGGCCCACCTCTCTCTCTCCCTCTCCCTTCCTCCCTGAAATCAACAAAAACGTTAAAAAGAAAAAAAAAAAAAGTGCATTGGGAGCGGGTCATTATGATGGCCATTCCCACTTCTGCTGGCTTTTCATCAATGTCACCGGCAGTTTTCTTTCCCAGTGACAGCCACCCCCGACCCTCCCCGCCCCACCCACCCCCATGCCGGCAGTGGTGACCCCCATCTCGCTCTGACTTCGCCCCCCCAGGAGAGGCCGGGCCCAGACGGCCCTCTGCGGTTGTAATGGCTTCGCAGGCCAGATCCGTACCGGCCCTCCCTCCGTCCCTCACGGCCGCTGCGGCCAGCGGGCCCTGGGAGGGAGTTCGGGGACGAATGGACCTCACCTTCGGGTCACTGTGGGGTGGGGGGGCGGGGGGGAAACAGAGCAGCGATGCAGCCAGGAGCCGCCAGGCTGGCCAACGCCAACCAGAGACCCAGCATCAAAGACTCGGGCTCAGTGGGGGCCGCCCAGGGATCCCCAGGCCAAAGCCATTTGCCACCCGTTCCCGAACGGGCTGCGTGACTTGAGGGACGGGAAGGACCGGGGAACGCACTCCGCCGCCCGTGTGTTTGCACGATGCTTCCCCGCCCCGTCGGGGGGGGGGGTTGAGGGGGAGCGGGGGAGGGGGCAGGGGGGGGGGAGAGGACAGCACCTACCCGTCACTCCAGGCGCCCGTCCACTCCACTTCGCCCCACGGATTCCTGAGTCTGATCAGCGGCTCCGGGCGCCCCCCGAAATCCACCTGCAAAAGCCATGGCGACGGTGGCCCCCCGCGGCCCTCGCACCCGTGTCTGCCCGCCCCAGCCGCGCCCCGTTCTCAGACGTCCCCGAACAGCCACCCTTGGGTTCGCGTTTAACGAGCGTTCCCGGGCCCGGGGGTCTGCTTTCCGCCGTTTGGTGGCGCCAGTAACCAATCCGGCACAAACACAGGCTGGCGTCTCCTTTCGCTCGGGTGTAGGTTTCACAGCCGGCGCCGTTCCCAGTCGACGAGGCCGAACGGCCATAGACGCCTTCCCGACAAACACTCCGCGCCCGGCGGTTAGCGGGTCCGGTTAGCGTGTGCGGTTAGCGTGTGCGGTTAGCGTGTGCGGTTAGCGTGTCCGGAGCGTGTCCGGTTAGCGTGTCCAGTTAGCGTGTCCGGAGCATGTCCGGAGCGTGTCCGGTTAGCGTGTCCAGTTAGCGTGTCCGGAGCATGTCCGGAGCGTGTCCGGTTAGCGTGTCCGGAGCGTGTGCGGTTAGCGTGTCCAGAGTGTGTCCGGTTAGCGTGTCCGGAGCGTGTGCGGTTAGCGTGTCCGGAGTGTGTCCGGTTAGCGTGTCCGGTTAGCGTGTCCGGTTAGCGTGTCCGGTTAGCGTGTCCAGAGCGTGTGCGGTTAGCGTGTCCGGAGCGTGTGTGGTTAGCGTGTCCGGAGCGTGTGTGGTTAGCGTGTCCGGTTAGCGTGTCCGGTTAGCGTGTCCGGAGCGTGTGCGGTTAGCGTGTGCGGAGCGTGTCCGGTTAGCGTGTCTGGAGCGTGTCCGGTTAGCGTGTCCAGAGCGTGTCCGGTTAGCGTGTCCAGTTAGCGTGTCCAGAGCGTGTCCGTTTAGCATGTCCGGAGCGTGTCCAGTTAGCGTGTCCGGAGCGTGTGCGGTTAGCGTGTGCGGAGCGTGTCCGGAGCGTGTGCTGCGGGCCGGGCACTCACAGCGCGAGGGATCCCACATGCGCCAGCCCCTCATCTACACCTCCCCGCCACCCTGTGAGCTGCGTTATTTACTTGTTTTAAAATATATTTTGTTGCCGAAACCGGTGTGGCTCGGTGGATAGAGCGTCGGCCTGCGGACTGAAAGGTCCCAGGTTCGGTTCTGATCAAGGGCATGTACCTTGGTTGCGGGCACATCCCCAGTGGGGTGTGCAGGAGGCGGCTGATTGATGTTTCTCTCTCATCGATGTTTCTGACTGTCTATTCTCTCCCTTCCTCTCTGTGAAAAATCAATAAAAAATATTTTTTTAAAAAAAGAACCCACATGAGCTCTAGTGTCTTCATATCGAGCGAGAGGGGACCACACCCACGTGGTGTCCCGGGCCCCTGGGCAGCCAGAGAGAGATCTCCAACAGGTGCCCCCCGTCCCCCCCGCCCTGGACTGATGGCCAATGTCATTACCCTCATGGCCCCCCCCCCCCCCCCCCCCCGCCCGGCGTTACCTCCTCGACCCCCGTGACCGAGTACGCGTGACTCTTCACCAGCTTCTGGCAGGTGATGTCTTCCGCTTCGGCCGCGCTTGAGACCTGCGTCGGGGATCAAGTCCACTCAGGGGGGCCGCCCCTGACCTTGACCTTGTGGGGGCTGCTCCGACAATGCTTCCCAAGGACACGCCACCCGGCCCCGGGGCCTCGGTGTGGGGCTGGGGGTGCAAGTCAATGGAACCTCTCCATGGGACCCCCCCTTTCAAGAGACCTGCCGTTCCAGGCATGTACCCCGCTGCCCGCAGGAGGGCTAAGGACCCAGGATGGCTGCCCTGGACCAGTTCTGGTTCTGTTTTCACAGGCTGAGCTTCCCAGCATCCTCCCTGTCCCACAGCCTCCTCTGCACCCCATGTCACCCCGCCCCCGCCAGAAACACACATCTCCCGCTGGGATGTCCAGAGAGGGGTCGCCCCCGGGCCTAGGCCACCGGGTTAGCAGGAGAAGGAGGAGCAGCAGGTGGTCACAGACCGGCGGCTGGGTCTCCGCCAGGTGCGGCCCCTGGTTTCAGAACCTCCAGCTTTTCCCAAGTCCATCTAGGTGTCCGTCGTCACATCTGCTTCCCCAAACCCCAAAATCACTCTGCGACAAGGCACAGCAGAGCAGGGTTGGGGTCCGGGGCTCCAGGCCACACGCTTGGTACCGAAGGTCCTCCGCCAATGAGGGCAGCATGGGGCTCCCACGGGGAGACCAACCCAGTTCCTGCCCCCTCGTCAGGGCTGAACCGGCTCCCAGGGGCTCAGGCCCTGCTCAGGCCCCTCCCGCCCGGCCCGTGGGGAGGGGACCTGTGGAGAGCGCCCTCGGGGAACAGAGATTCCCCCAGAGGGCGGGCCTGGCAAGGCCCGTCTGCTCTAAAGGTTAGTTATGGTTTCCGCCCCCGGGGAATGGTCACCTTCAATTGTAGTTTAGCAAACAACACTGCCCTCCAGCACATAACACTGTAAATAGCCAAACGGTCTATGGGAAAATGGGAAAAGATTTAGGATGGATGGACATATAGCCTAGGGAAGTTAGTTAAGATAAGGGGTTTAGTGGGGAAACATGTTAACAATGGAATGTAGCTTTGTTGTTGGGGAACAAGGAATTGTGTGATATGTAACCAGAACTGTTTAAGAGAGTGGAGTGACATAAACTCGGGGCTTTGCGGACCTCCTGATCCCATAGCTTTTGTTTCTTCTTCATTTCTACCCACTTTCCTATCTCTGTCTTTCCGTAAGCCTCGCCCCCCTTTCAGGGGCGGCTCGACTGAGGCCGGCTGGCCCCGGCAGGGAACTCACGTCGATGGAGCAGGCCAGCAGGGACCCCGCACGCAGGGCCTTCCGAACCCTCTGGAACAGCCTGACCGGCGGCCGCTTCAGGTCGAAAAACTCCGAGACGCCGCCTGTGAAGTCCTCGAACCCGGCCACCGTGGACCCGCCGGCCAGGGCCTCGTAGGAGCCGTGGAGCCTGTGGAAAAGGACGGAAGGCACATGCGCGGTCCGCAGCCTGAGTGGCCCCAGGGAGCGGCCCGGGAGGGAGCGGCCCTGGGGGGAAGGGGCTGGGGGGGATGCTGGGACGTGGCTCGCTCTGGAGGGGGCAGAGGAGGCTCGCCGGTCTCGCTGGGGCCCGGGAAAGGGCTGGGCCACCGCTCCACGTGGCCCACTGAGCACCGAGCCGGGAACGCATCTCAGATCACCTCCCCTGGGCCACCCTCTGCCAAGCGTCGCCTTTCCAAAGCTGACCCTCGCTTCTCGGGTTTCTGAGGGGGGTGGGGGGTGAATAGGGACGAGGCGGACCCTCCCTCAAGGCTGAGAGGCACCCTGAGGAACCTGCTGGCGGAACACGGCTGGAGAGGAGCCCGGGTCACAGAAGAGGGGCAGGGAGGGAAGCTACTGGAAGGAACCCCAAAGACGGCATTGAGCGCGGCATGCCAGGGGGGAGGAGGCTGGACCCGCGGCCAGGAGACTCTGGCGAGTTTGGTATCTGAGTACGTTCACTTTCTTCTTCTTCTTTTAATATATTTTATTGATTTTTCACAGAGAGGAAGGGAGAGGGATAGAGAGTCAGAAACACCGATGAGAGAGAAACATCGATGAGAGAGAAACACTGATCAGCTGCCTCCTCCACACCCCCCACTGGGGATGTGCCTGCAGCCAATACACATGCCCTTGACCGGAATCGAACCCAGGACCTTTCAGTCCCCAGGCCAACGCTCTATCCACTGAGCCAAACCGGCTAGGGCTTCTTCTTCTTTATTATCCCTTTAAAATCCACGTGGGCCTACACACAGGCTGTGGGGTTCACAGAAAAGAAAGCTCGCGCCTCCCCACCCAATTCACACGTCCCTGGGGGCAGAGCTGAGTGAGCCAACTCCCAGCCCAAGTGTCTGTCTCTCTCAGCCACCGAGGGCCCCGCGCATGGGGGACCAGGTGCCGGGAAAGACTTGGGGGTGACACCTTGAGTTTGGGGGCGAAGGGGCAGGTGCGATCCTCCAGGAAGACTGTGGGGGCGCCTCGCGCCTCCGCACCCCACTTACTTGGCGTAGGCCTTCTCCAGCAGCGCGCTCCAGAACTCGCTGCCCTCGGCCGAGCGCAGGAACAGCAGCCGCCCGTCCCGGGTGGGCAGCCGGTCGTCCACCACCACCTGTACCCACTCGCCGGACTGCCAGAACTGGGGGGGGGGGGGGGGGACACACACACAGCGCTGCTCAAGGGCCAGCTGGTGGCAACCCCGGAGAAGCCCGAGTGAGGCTCAGGGCTGGGATCTCTAGTGGATGCCAAGCTCCTGAAGAGCAGGATGGGGTCTGACTGGTTCACGCACAGGGGAGATGCTGACAGAGCCCCGTGTCTGCGTTTGGGGTGACCGTGTGTGTGCCCCGGACCCACATCTCCCACCACTCACCACCACCCCACCCTTTCCGCACGGCCCTGCGCCTTGGGGGTGTCTGTCGAGGGGGTGGGTGACAGGATGGATCCCAAGCTCAAGGGTGTGGAGGGGCCATTCAAACTGAGGCTCCTGGGCGCCCCCACCCCCACCTCCTGCCAGAGCTTCTGGGCAGGACGATGGAAGGGAATGTCAAGGGCAGCAAGCCCCGCCCCGAGCAGGACCTGGAAACGGAAGATTCCAGCGTAGCCCTCCTGGAAGGTCTGGTCCCTGGGCACGACCCGGGAAAGCAGCTCTTGGTTCAAGGTGAGGGACGCGATGGCCGCCAGGAGCCAGCAGTCACCTGCGCGGGGCCGCGGGGACACCCCGGTCAGGCCGGGCCTGCAGCGTCCTGTTTCTCTCCCTTCCAAGCCCGACTCTCCCCTCCCCCGGTGTCTCAAGGTCACAGGCGACTGTAGCGAGGGATCTGTGCCAGATTTTGCGCCCCCTCTCCTCCCCCAGGGGTGGGAGGGTTGTTGCTGTTGTTTTGTTTTATTTTTAAAATATATTTTATTGATTTTTCACAGAGAGGAAGGGAGAGGGATAGAGAGGCAGAAACATCGATGAGAGAGAAACATCCATCAGCTGCCTCCTGCACACCCCCTACTGGGGATGTGCCCGCAACCGAGGTACATGCCCTTGACCGGAATCAAACCCGGGACCCTTCAGTCCGCAGGCCGACGCTCTATCCACGGAGCCAAATCGCTCAGGGCAGATCTTGCCGTTGGTAAGAGAAGCCAGAAGTCCGTTTTCTTGTTGTTTTGGGTGGAAACCTCACAGTCCCAAGGCATCGGTCATGGGCAGGCAGCTCGGCACCAGAGAGAGGACCAGGCAGGCCCGCACACCGCTGACCTGGCTCTGCCCTCCCTCGGACCCACGCCAACCCCGTGGGGCCCGACCCTCCGCCAGGGGCTCTGCAGGCAGCTGGTTCACCCTCGAGATCCTCGCTGAGCTGCTGCCAGGAGAAATCATGTGGGTTTTGTCTGTCTGTTTTGTTCCTGTTGATGAGCCCACTGCTGTGCCAGCTGCTGGCGGAAATCTCTTTCTCTGCGGCCGTCTGCCCCCCTGGGACCTGGCGGGGGTCCCCTCTCCCTGAGCTTTGCTTCCTCCCCGTCTCCTGTCCCATCATTCTGCCCTCAGACACTGTGACGGGGTGTTTTCCCAGCTGAAAACACTTCGCTTCCTGCCCGCCACACCCCACTGGGTGCCTGGGCAATGTTCGCAGCTGAGCTCACGTGGCCTCGTCTCTTAACATGTTTGGGGCTGGGAGGCCAGGCTCCTGTTGCCATGGAGACCCTCCATCATCCTCTGTTTAAGAGCTAACGCCCTCACGGGAAGCCCGGGGTCCCCAGCGCGCCTTGGCCTCTGTGGATGCTAGCCTGAGCCCGAGAGAGAGAGAGAGAGAGAGAGAGAGAGAGAGAGAGAGAGAGAGAGAGAGAGACAGAGAGAGAGACAGAGAGAGAGACAGAGACAGACAGAGAGACAGAGAGAAAGAGAGAGAGAAAGAGAGAGAGAAAGAGAGAGAGAGAGAGAGAGAGAGAGAGAGAGAGAGAGAGAGCTCATCTGTTCATTCCTGTCTCCGAGAGCCCAGGCCTCCGGCATCTTGTCCCATTTCCGCACCCGAAGGGGCACCCAGGATTCAGCTCAGCCAGCACTCCCATCCGCACACCGACTCCGAGGTGTGTCCCCGTGAGCCGAGCGCACAGCCCCGGGGGGGACGGGCAACGGTATTGTGACAACAACAACGCACAGCGCCACGTGGGGGCTGGACACGTCGGGGGGTCCCTGTGTGCGTTACATACATGTACGTGTGTTACATCCATGTCTGACCACGAGGCTGTGCACCTGCAACGCATATCATGTTGAACGGCGACTGTCGTTGAAAAATGTTTGATAAATAAATTCATTACCTTCAAAAGAGGTTTCCAAGATAGTGATTTTTAAATAAACAACAGCAAGCCCTAACCGGTGTGGCTCAGTGGATGGAGCGTCGGCCTGCGGACTGAAAGGTCCGGGTTCGATTCCGGTCAAGGGCATGCACCTTGGCTGCGGGCACATCCCTAGTGGGGGGTGTGCAGGAGGCGGCTGATGGATGTTTCTCTCTCATTGATGTTTCTAACTCTCTCTCCCTCTCCCTTCCTCTCTGTAAAAAAAATCAATAAAATATATATTTTTAAAAAACAGATAAAAAACAAAAACAACAAAACACCACCTCAACCGCTGGGCTACCCCAGGGTGGCCCCAGGCGACGCCCCAGGCCTGGGTGGGAGCCGGATGCCGAGAGTCGGTCTGGGCTGTTTCCTGCGCTGCATCTCTCTCCATGGAAACGCTCCGGGCTCTTTCCGGAAGCCTCTTTCCTCCTCGCTTACTTACAACGATCCCAGATCCCGGGACGAGCTATCCAAGCCGATCAATTAAACACACTTATTAAATGCCTGGTACAAGTGAACCGTCACTAACAGGGAGCTGCTAAAAGCCTCGGGGGGGGAAATTAGGTGGCTCCTGACTCATTCCCGCTCCACCTGCGGGAGCTCTGGCTGAGGGGGGGGGGGGGTGTCGGCTGTGCTCGTTAATGGGGAGAACAACACAGAGGCATTTAAACTGAGGTGCCCTGTGACCTTCCAACTCACAAAGGTTCCCAGCGGATTGGAGACACTTTCCCGGCTAGAACCGGGAGGGGAAAGGGGGATGGACGCCCCAAAAGATGAAGGCTATTGGGTCCAGGTGCATGCTGAGATTTGGGTTGTTTTCCTGCCTTTTCACCGGGTGGGATATGTCTCCTCGTGGCTCTGTGTCCCCTATGTCGCGGCTGCCGCTGGATGGCGTTTAGAATCCCAGCGAACCTAGAATCCCCCGAAAAGGCCACTCTCGTCCCCCTCGACCAGGAGGCCCTGGAATCAGGAGGCTTAGAAGGTCAGGGGCACCCATCTGCTACCACGGACAACCTGGGGTGTCTGACACTTGAGTCCGGAATGTACAGAACAAAATAAATAATTTCCAGCGCTTGAGTGCACCCGATTGGAGGGAGTATGAAAGGCTGGGAGGGGGTGTCTTTTTAGTCCTGGGATCCCCAGGCCCGTGGAAGGAAGCTTGGCTAGAAAGAGGGGATCCCCGTTTCCTTACCAGTTAGAAAAGCGTCTCTTTCGACAGCCCCTCATCGGAGAGACATGGCCTTTTTGGGGGCAAATTCTGCCCACGTAAAGGTCACTACGGGCGGTCAAGTGAAACGGCTTAATCTGACGTCCCGCGTGCCACGCGCACCCCCGCCCCGCTCAGAGCAAACAGGACCGGCCCGGCGACTCACCCAGGTCGCCCTGACAGATGTCCGTGCGGGTGGCTCCACCGGCGATGAACTGGGGGCGGGCGCACAGCTCCTGAGAGCCATGGAGACAAAGCATAAGTCATAAGGTGCCCGGCGCCCGCGGCAACGGGGGCCCCTGCGACCTAGGACGGCGGTCGGCAAACTGCGGCTCGCGAGCCACATGGAGTGCGGCTCCTCCACAAAACACCATGGCCCGGGCGAGTCTGTGTGGAAGAAGCGGCGTGAGAAGAAGTTTGAGTTTAAAAAACGTGGCTCTCCGGAGAAATTTCAGTCGTCGTCCTGTTGGTATTTGGCTCCGTTGACGAATGAGTCTGCCGACCGATCGCTGAGCTAGGAGCTCATCCCCCGTCTCCTTCAAGGCTTCTTCCTCAGCTCCACTCACCCCTAAGAATCAGGGGACCCCTGTGCAGGCCTCTGCCCTCTGCAGGGACCTTGTTTCCCGCGGCAATAGCCTGCCCCAAGCCTCCTCTCCCGGCGACATCGCTCAAACCTATGGCTTCGGCTCCCTACGAGACACACGGACCTGTCCCAAGTCACTCACCTGGGCCGGCCAGCCCGTTATCCACCGTCCCACCATCCCACTGTCCCACCGTCCCACTGTCCCACTGTCCCACTGTCCCACTGTCCCTCTGTCCCACTGTCCCACTGTCCCAGGTCTCACTGTCCCACTGTCCCACTGTCCCTCTGTCCTACTGTCCCACCGTCCCAGGTCTCACTGTCCCACTGTCCCACTATCCCTCTGTCCCACTGTCCCAGGTCTCACTGTCCCACTGTCCCACTGTCCCACTGTCCCAGGTCTCACTGTCCCACCGTCCCACTGTCCCTCTGTCCCACTGTCCCAGGTCTCACTGTCCCACTGTCCCACTGTCCCTCTGTCCTACTGTCCCACCGTCCCAGGTCTCACTGTCCCACTGTCCCACTATCCCTCTGTCCCACTGTCCCAGGTCTCACTGTCCCACTGTCCCTCTGTCCCACTGTCCCAGGTCTCACTGTCCCACTGTCCCACTGTCCCTCTGTCCCACTGTCCCAGGTCTCACTGTCCCACTGTCCCTCTGTCCCACTGTCCCAGGTCTCACTGTCCCACTGTCCCACTGTCCCTCTGCCCTCTGTCCCACTGTCCCACTGTCTCAGGTCTCACTGTCCCACTGTCCCACTGTCCCTCTGTCCCACTGTCCCACTGTCCCAGGTCTCACTGTCCCACTGTCCCTCTGCCCTCTGTCCCTCTGTCCCACTGTCCCTCTGCCCTCTGTCCCACTGTCCCACTGTCCCACTGTCCCTCTATCCCACTGTCCCACTGTCCCTCTGTCCCACTGTCCCACTGTCCCTCTGTCCCACTGTCCCACTGTCCCTCTGTCCCACTGTCCATGTGATATGAGCTCATTCGACGCATGGTCGAGAAGCCTACCAAATTCTGCGAAAATTTTTAGTTTGGCAGTGGTGGGCAAACTCATCAGTCCGCAGAGCCAAACATCAACAGGACAACGTTTGAAATTTCTCTGGAGAGCCACATTTTTTAAACTCAAGCTTCTTCTAACGCCACTTCTTCGACATAGACTCGCCCAGGCCGTGGTATTTTGTGGAAGAGCCACACTCAAGGGCCCAAAGAGCCGCATGCGGCTCGCGAGCCGCAGTTTGCCGACCCCGGGTTTAGAAGACAGAGCGGTTTGCAAAGGCCAGAAACAAGCCCAAGTGTGACCAGCAGAACGGTGCCGAGCGGGGCGTACGCAGATGGAAAACAACAACCCAGGACATCACGACTGACATGTTATGAATCTTTCGGGGGCCACAGGGTGTCCCCAGTTTTGTAAGGAGATGGCATCTCAGCCGAGGCCAGAAGAACATTCCAGAAGTCTTCTCTCCAGAGCTAACTTTCTACTGGAACTCGGATCCGAGACACAAAGGAGTTTGGCAGCCTCAGAGGCTGGAAAGAGGCCAGGAGGCTCCCCTCTACACACACACACACACACACACAGAAGCCTAAAAATACTGTCTGTTGAAATGAAATGTAGCTGTCAACTTTTAAGACGAGAATATAAAACCCCCGCAGAGAAGGATGGGAAAAAATAAAATAAATCCCCAGTTTGAAAAAAAGAAAGAAAGGATATAAAACCATGATTCCCAACCTTGATTTTTCCAACACCCCAGAGGAATGCCATGCGTTTCCAGAGGGGAGGGCAGACGGACCTGGGTGGGCAGGGAAGAGGCAGGCAAAGGAGGGACCCTCAGGGGTAGAAACTGTTGGGCAGAACCGGCCGGATGAAATCGAAGGGGCAGGGACAGGATTGGGCCACGTCCAAAGAATCATCTTCTCGTCCTCCCTTGTCATCCAGGGCCAAGGAAAGGGGTCCCGCGCCCTGCGCTTCCCATCATGCTCTGATGAGCCTTTTTACGTGGCAGATGCTGAACAGCCTCAGTTCTCACACCCGGCCTGCAGAGGGGGCTCCGGAGCCCTGCGGACGCATCACGTGACAAGGGTCCCTTTGCGGCCGGTCACGGACGTGGTTTTGTGGGGGATGGTTCTCCAGGCTCTGCCTTTGGGTTTGGGGTGAGGCCCTGAGGTCCAGCTGCGTTCGCAGCCCCGCAGCCCCCCACCTCTCCACTCACCAGCCCCGACGGAACAGCCACCCAGCTGTGACCTTGAGCAGCAACCCTGCACCTGTCAGCATCGATGTCACTACTCACCCCTCACCAGTGGCTGCATCCAGCCCTGGCCTGTCCCACTGTGCACTGGCCCTGGGGCCCAGGCAGCCCCCACCACGTGGTCTGAGCCCGTGGTGGGCCAGGCACAGTCCTCTGAGCTTCATCTCTAGCCCTCCTACCGACCCTGAAAAAATCATGTGCCGGCGGCTCCGTTTCACAGATGAGAAAACTGAGGCTCGCGGAGCTTATGTGTCCAAGACCACGCAGGCAGAGCCAGGGTTCAAATCTAACTCGTCCGGTCCCAACGCCTCTGCATGCTCTTCCCTCCAACCCCACCGCCTCTGGGGAAAAGATCCTTAAAGGGAAAGAGGTTCCGCAATAGAGGGTCCAGGAACTGAGGACCCAGAGCCCCCGCCTTCTCCCTCAACTACTTCTGACCTGACGCGATAGCCCTCCATCCTGCCCGACTCCTTCCAGCCAGCCCGTCTCCTTACCGGGGGCCGCTTCCACACCATGCCTTGTGTTTGGGGGCAGCCTGGTCCCAGATCCTTGTAGCCCAAGGCTGCGGGGCATGCTGGGAACTCGGGGTCCTCAAATAGCACCCCTGAATCCAAGCACTGCCATCTGAGCATCTCGAAGTCCTGGCCCAAGTACTTCACGGCGCTCTGGTTGGAGCCGAGCCGCCCGGAGCCCGGGGGGGCCCCTGTGGCCATGGCTGTGGGGAGGACAGGGGGAGGGCCGCTCTGTGCTCTCCCAGGCGCCGGCCGGGAGGGGAGCTATAAGGCAGCGTGGAGGGAGGCGGGGCTGGTAGACGTTTCACCCGAGGCCCTCCTGTGAGTGAGTCATGGCCAGGAGCAAACAGGTGCCCACGGTGCCCGGGCCATGCCCGCCTCCCCTGCCTGCCTTTCCCCATGACCTGGATGCTGCTGGAAGCTTCCCGGGCCACTCACCTGGGAGATGCATTAGGCTCCCAGCTGTCCCCCCTCTTTGCAGGCCCTGCGTCCCTGCCCCCCTCCCCAGGGTTAAGTCGAGAAGCTGTCTGACAGCTGGAGGCTGGGGCTCCCCAAGACTCTGGAGCCGTGGTTCTGAGAAGGAGAGGAGCAAAGGGTTTGGGGGGGGTCCCCTTTCTTTCCGGGAAGTGTGGTTCCGTATCTGGTAGGCGGGTACAGATGTCAGAAAGGGGAGCAGAGGAAGCCGACGGGACAGACGTGGTGCCACCCGCAGGAGTTGGCCTCTGGTGACCCAGTGGTGGCTCCCCCGGCTCCACCGGCCATCAGCTCCATCCCCTTCGGCGGTGACTCAGCCTCCCTTCCCCCTAGTTTTCTCACCGGCAAAATGGCAGATAATGGCAGGGCCTACCTCACCAGGTTGTTAGGAGGAGGGATGCGACAGGGTGTGTCCTGACTTAGATTAGGACACGTCAGCTGTCATATCCCCGGGCACCAGGACCAGACAGAGGCAGCCTGGGAACCTCACATCAATCCCTTTTCTCGGGGCTCCCATCTCCTAGGCCTGGTCTACCCTAAGGATGTGGCCACATCGGTGGTTTCTGAACTGTAGTGTGTGGCAAGCTGGAAAATGGTCCCCCCCATCCCCCGCCCTGGCCAGTGTTGCTCAGTGGATAGGACATCAGTCTGTGGCCTGAAGGGTCCTGGGTTCAATTCCACTCAAGGGCACAGGCCCCAGTTGCAGACTCCATCCCCAGCGGGGAGCGTGCAGGAGGCAGCCAATCAATGATTCTCTCTCATCATTGATGTTTCTCTCTCTCCTTCTCCCTTCCTCTCTGAAATCAATAAAAATATATTATCAATAAAAAAGAAAGGAAGACAATGGTCCCCAGACGAATGAGTCCTAAGCTCTGGGAGCTGTAAGGAATGCTTTGTTTGGAAAAGGGATCTTTAAAGATGTGTTAAGGGCTTTGAAATAAATAGGGGGCCGGAGTGGCCCTAAATGCATCATAAATGCCCTCCTAAGACAGAGGCAGGGGGAGATTGGAAGACAGATCAAAAGGCGAAAACCGGGGCCACAGAGGCCGAGAGCAGAGTGATGTGGCCACAGGCCAAGGAAAGTCAAGGTCAATGTGTGGCCCTCAGAGGCTCAAGGACGCATCTGAGGACTTGGCTGTGGCCCTGGCCTCTCTGGGGACCTCAGCACCACTTTCTCTGGACTCAGCGTCGCCCCCCGCAGGCTTCCATGTCCCCTGAGCAAGGAGGACAGCTCCCCCGAAGGCCCGAGCGTGCATCGCAGGCCATTCGTCCGCAGGGTTGTAGCCACGCGTGGCTGGAGCCGCAGGAAAGGGTGCGGGAAAGCCGGCGGCAGCATTCTCACGCCCGGTCCTCCCATTCCGGAATTCTAAGGCGATCGGGAGAAGAAGCCAAGGTCAAGGGTACGACAGAGTTCTCAGGCATGGCTGGTGGGAGGGACAACGTTGGAAAACACCTGCAGGTCCTCAAAATGGAACCACAGGGAACATGCCACTCCCCCGGGGGGTGGAAAGAAGGGGGAGCACAAGGCCACACAAAGACCTGTCCCCGAAGTCACACGACAGCATCGTTCCTAACAGCCAGAATGCGGCAACAACCCAATGGCCATCGGTGTGCGAATGAATGGACAGAGGTGGTGTGGCCGGCGAGTGGAATAGTACGCAGCTGTGAAAAGGAATGGAGTCCTGATACGGGTTACCCCCGGAGGAACCCTGAAAACACCGTGCCACGTGAAGGAAGCCGTTGCAGAAATGTAATAGTAATAAGGATAAAATACAATATAGAATAAGTATTAAAGGGGGATATCTGAAAGTGTGAAATGTAATGAACGTATCGTAAACAAATCGATAAGAACCTTTGAGGAGCCTGTATGTAGAAAGTAGATAAAGTGGCCTGTACCCCATATGTCAGACCAGATAGCAAGGCTCCTGGGACCCTCTGATAAGACGCATTGAAGACCCCCGTCTGAGCACATACAAGGAGGAAGGAAACAGAGGCCATCAGAGAGGCTGCCTGCTCCTCCCCAGACAGTCGCTCTCCACCCCCCTGCCTGCATCTGCCTGAGCTCTGCTGTGAACCTAAACCCTGAAGCCGAGGCTTCAGACAAGACGCCCAACGTCCAGTCCTGTGTGTGTGTGTGTGTGTGTGTGTGTCTGTGGGCGCAGATCCCCGGGGCCCTGCCGAGGTCTGGAAACCCCCAGGACTGGGGTCAATAAACCGTGTGTGACTCTGCACTGCATGTCTGTCTCCGGTGTCATTTATGCTCGGTCACTACTGAGTAAGCACCTTGGGTCGTACCTGTCAGTGTCTGTTCAGAGACTGGCCGAGGCACCCTGGTCACCCGTGCTTACGTCCCTGAAGGAGAAATTGGGACAAGAAGGCCTCACGTTGTCTGGTCCCGGTGGAAGGAATTTTCCGGAACAGGCAAATCCAGAGAAACACACCATAAAAAGGAGAGCTAAACACCAAGATCAGAATAGGGGTCCTTTCCATCGCAAAGAGGGATGGATGGGGTGGGAGAAGAGCATGGGGCTGCTGGGAACCAGGACGGGCCAGAGGGAACCCTGCCCCTCCCTGCGGCCAGGCCAGATGTGGCCCCTAAGATCGGCTGAGATGCTGAGAGTCTAGTGAGCTGACAGCTGACCGCTGCGGTTGGTCCGGTCGGTGGTGAGGAGTCTGTACTGGCATCAAAGCCAGGACGTTCCTGCTCCAGCAGCTGGTGGTCTCTGCTGCCCCCTAGAGCCCCGTGTGGTCCCAGCAGGCCTGGTGGACTTAAAGCCAAGTGCTTGGTCTATATACCAGCGGTCAGCAAACTCATGAGTCAGCAGAGCCAAACATCAACGGGACAACGACTGAAATGTCATCGGAGAGCCACGTTTTTTAAACTGAAACTTCTTCAAGATAGGCTCGCCCAGGCCGTGGTGTTTTGTGCAAGAGCCACACTCAAGGGCCCAAAGAGCCGCATGTGGCTCGAGAGCCGCAGTTTGCCGACCACGGGGCTGGTGGGTTTTTTTTTTATTGGTTTGGTTTCTGGCTTTGGTTTTAGTTTAGGTCTGTGTGTGTGTGTGTGTGTGTGTGTGTGTGTGTGTGTTTTACCTGAAAAAAATTATTTGCATGTGTACTAGACATACATGTACCTTTGGAGATAGAGTCCGGGCCCTGGGCAGCAGAGGAGGGCACATCAAAGGCACAGCCTGCCCTCGGGAGCTGAAATCTTGGTGCTTCCATGGCAACGAGCCCCTGGGTCTGGCTTTCCAAACACCATTCTCCCCTGGGATGAGCAAGTGTCCCTTTCCTGGCCTGGCAGCAGCAATACCGCCTTCTGCCATGTGGTGGCGCCAACGCAACACCAAGGAGGCTTCCGGAGCCGCTGACTGGGGGTGACATCACCCACGAAGCTCATGCAGGCCAGTGGCTCCCCACCTTGTTTTGGCCACGCCCCCCCTCAGCGTCTCACATCCGGATGCCCACTCCGGGGACATACCATTCTTATGATTCAAAAAAGTGACTCCTAGCCACTCGAGGAAGCCGCAAAGGCCATGAACTTGGTCTCACCCAGCTTCCAAAGAGCATGTGGCGTCCATGAGAGAGAAAGGAACGAAAGGACAGCTGAAGTCTGGAGGAAGAAGTCACTAAGAAATTGTTAATAATAATAATATGAAGCAATAGAAGGAAAAAAAATAGCAAATTACATTTCAAAACATATAACAGGGAACTGAAATGCATCAATGTCACCATAGGTATGTATATGCTGTAGATGAGACCCCTCGAGCCCCACCCCAATACCAGCACCCGCACCTGCACCCCCACATGAGACGGGCTAGTCCAGCCACATGGAGGGAGGGGAGGAGGGAGACATCAGACACACTTTCAAGGCCTATGAACAAGACAAGTCTCCCTTTTCCCCTCGAGTCCGTCCGCCTCACCAGGGCCCCAGCCTGGGGAGCGATCTGCCTCTCCTGTAAAAGCGGGTGGTGCACCCCACTCTCAGCTCAGACGTCGGAAACCATCAGGGTAGAGGTCAAATCTGGGCTCCTCCAGACTCTCCATTCGGGGACCCCTGGGGCAGGACACCGGGCCCCACCCAGCAGCACCCCCTTTCCCATCTCAGTATCAGGAACTTGGAAGGCACCACGGGCTGGGCTTTGGGTAAGCTTTGTACCGGGACCCCCAGGTGTTGCAGACTGAGCCAGGCTCCCAAGATGAACAAGAAATTCACGGTCTGTTTGAGTAACTTCCAGCCAGCAGGTCATCAGACACAGAAATACCTCCACTCCCTGCTCATCGGTGCTGGGCTAGGCAGCGGTTGGCAAACTCACTAGTCAACAGAGCCAACTACCTACAGCACGAGGACTGAAATGTCTTTGGAGAGCCAAATATTTTAAACTTAAACTTCTTTAGGGCCACTTTCTTCCAAACAGACTCGTCCGGGCCGTGGTATTTTGTGGAAGAGCCGCCCTCCAGGGGCCAAAGAGCCGCGTGTGGCTCGCGAGCCGCAGTTTGCCGACCGCTGGGCTAAGGCGATCGCTCTAAGGCTTCCTTGTGGTGCTTTTCTATGTATTTCCAAACGCGTATCACCGACTATACGTCAGAGAGGACAGGTCTTGACGTGACTTGCATCTTTAAATTTTTTTTTAGTTACTCCTCACCCGGGATATTTTTCCCATCGATGTTTAGACAGAGTGGAAGGGAGGGGGAGAGACAGAGAGAGACATCGATGGGAGAGAGACACATCCTGGAGGGGCTCGAGCCTGCAACTGAGGCCCGCGCCCTCGGGACCGGAATCGAACCCGGGACCTTTCGATCCTCAGGCGGATGCTCTCTCCGCTGACCAAACCGGCCAGGGAGTGACTTGCATTTCCGGTCAGAGCCTGCACTGCGGGGTGCATTCTCCTCCAGACACTCCCTTCTGCTGTGAGTCAGGGAGCCCGGGGCTACCCCAGTCACCGGAGAGCAGTGATGGGCAGAGGCCGGGCACAGCCCAAAGAGCCGGGGCAGGGGGGGAGTGCTCTGTGAGCCTTAGGCTGGGGAGCAGGTGGGGGGGGGGATGGCCCCCACTCTGTGAGCCTGATACTCCTCGCTGGCTCCAGCCTCTCAGGGCCTCTCGGTGTCTGCAGTGAGAGAAGGGGGGCCCTGCCCTCCTTGCCCACCTGGGCCTGGGCCTTTGTGATTCCCATTCAGCTGTGCTGAAGGGGCTCCGGGGTCTGAGTCAGCCCCTGGCTATGTGGCCACACCCCTAGGAGGTGACTCAGGCCCAGACTCCGCTCTGAGGGCCCCCTCACCCCGCAGGGTCCCCGTGATCTCTGGGCTCCTCTGGAAGGAAGGAGCCCTGATACCCGACTGACAGGTGAGGCTGAGCTGGGGGGGGGGGGGGGAGAGGGGGGTTAACCGGCTCGTCCTGGAGGGACTGAGGCAAAGGAACATCTCTCCAGGCTTTAACCCCCATGGATGCGCCGGACGGTGTGGCCCCGCGGATAGAGCGCCGGCCGTGGACAGAAGGGTCCCGGGTTCGATTCGGGTCAAGGGCATGTACCGCGGCGGCAGGCTCAGTCCCCAGCCCTGGTCGGGGCACCTGTGGGAAGCAGCCAATCCATGTCTCTCTCTCTCTCTCTCTCTCTCTCTCTCTCTCTCTCATTGACGTTTCTCTCTCTCTCTGCCTCCCCCTTCCTTCCACTCTCCAAAAATCAATGGAGCCCTTGCCAGTTTGGCTCAGTGGATAGAGCATCGGCCTGCGGACTGAAGGGTCCCGGGTTCGATTCTGATCAAGGGCCCATGCCTGGGCTGCGGACTCGATCCCCAGTGGGGGGCGTGCTGGAGGCAGCCAATCAATGGATCCCTCTCATCGTTGATGTTTCTCTCTCTTCCTCTCCCTTCCTCTCTGACATCAATAAAAATATATTTTAAAAAAATAAAAATAGCTGAAACCGGTTTGGCTCAGAGGATAGAGCGTCCACCTGCAGACGGAAGGGTCCTGGGTTCGATTCCGGTCAAGGGCATGTACCTTGGTTGCGGGCACATCCCCAGTAGGAGGTGTGCAGGAGGCAGGTGATCGATGTTTCTCTCTCATTGATGTTTCTAAGTCTCTATCCCTCTCCCTTCCTCTCTGTAGAAAATCAATAAAATATATATTTTTTAAAAATACAGTCCGTGGGAAAACATCCTCAAGGTGAGGATTAACAACAACAGCATTGGGGCGGATGGGAGGCGGATGCTGGGGGAGATCAACCGAAGGACTTGTATGCATGCATGTGAGCATAACCAATGAATGAAAGACACTGGGGCGGGGAGCGGGGCAGGTGGGGACATGTGCTGGGGGGTAAGGGAGCCTGAGGGCAGGATATTGGGGGGGGGAGGAAAACATATGTACTACTATTAAATATAAGTTATATTATAAATAAAGAATTTAAAAATAATAATAATTAAAAAAAATTATTTCAAACCCCAACCATAGATTTGCTGGATAGTTGTATCTTTGAAATCAACGGATGTGGGGTGGTTTATAATAAAGGAGTCATAAGGGGCATTCACATAAAAACAAAAAAACAGCAACCGAATCCCACGGAGACTTACGTAAGCAGCACGCGGCACCACTGAGCATCTCGCTGCGCCCGGAAGCCCAATCAGGGCTGCGAGAAATGCATCCACGTCCACGGAGGAGTCTCCTCTGTGCGCCGAGAAGAGAAAAGAAAACGAGTGAGAACATCAAAACCAGCCTCTCAGAGGGAGGCCCCTCGGCCAGTGCAGCGCCTTAGGGCGCTGGCAGGGAGAAGAGGTCAGCCCGGGGTGGGGACTGAGAGAAAACGCCCCAACAACCCGCACGAAGGCATAGAGCAGAGAAAAGGGAGTGGGGGGGGGGGTGCGGGGGGGGGGGGGGACAGAGACTGAGAAAGCACAGCCAGGAATGGAGGGGGAAACGGGAGAAGAGGGCTGTCTGGGAAGCAGAGGGAAGAGGGGTTTTAAGGGGGGAAGGCGGCGTATGGGGCGCCGCGGGAGGTGGAATGGACACAGAGCTGGGCTCCCTGCTGGGCCAGGAGGGGCGGCCATCAGGGAGGGGGGCAGCGTGCTGATGAACGAGGGCAGCAAGCCCATCGCGCCCCCCCCGCCCCCCGCAAACCGCAGTGCCCGGATCCAGGGCAGAGGTGCCCCAACGCGGCCCCGCGTTCGGATCCCAGCTCCACCACCCGCTGGCTGGGTGGCGCCGGTCCGG
Organism: Antrozous pallidus; assembly: GCA_027563665.1. Lineage (NCBI taxonomy): Eukaryota > Metazoa > Chordata > Mammalia > Chiroptera > Vespertilionidae > Antrozous > Antrozous pallidus. The sequence continues at coordinate 7,044,212 of CM050529.1, read as the reverse complement.
GCCCCGAAACCCTCCTGCCTCCTGTTTGTGAATGTGGGGAAACGGCGAGACTTCGCTCCCAGAGTCACTGCGAGGCTCCGATGACTAAGGCCGTGCAGGCACCCCAGTCCCACGGGAAGCACCGGCCCACACGGTTAGACGTCCGGAGCCTTGCCCGCCCGCCCGCCCGCCCGGCGGCTGGACGGTGGAGAGGCGACCCAGGAACCAAGAGGTCACCGGGCCGGTTCTGATCGCAGCCCATTCCCAGGTTGCAAGCTGGATCTCTGGCAGGAGGAGCGTGCAGGAGGCAGCCCATTGGTGTTTCTCTCTCTCTCGCTCTCTCTCTCTCTGTCTCTCTCATCCTTACTCTCTCTCTCTCTCAAATCAATAAAAACATTTTTAGCCATAACCAGTTTGGCTCAGTGGACAGAGCGTCGGCCTGTGGACAGAAGGGTCCCAGGTTCGATTCCGGTCAAGGGCATGGACCTTGGTTGCAGCCACATCCCCAGTGGGAGGGGGGTGTGTGCAGGAGGCAGCGGATCGATGTTTCTCTCTCATCGATGCTTCTGACTCTCTCCCCCCTCTCCCTTCCTCTCTGTAAAGAATCAATAAAATATAGTTTAAAATAAAGAGACCTGCTGGGGGTAACGCCTGTGAGAGATGAAGGGGAGACAGAGCAGCGGAGGTAGGGGGGTCCTAGACCCCCTGGCAGGTTCAACACGTGGGGAAAGAGAGAGAAGGAGAGACCAGGCTGATGGGCGTGATGGGCGGGGCTGACTGAGCTGCTCGCTTCCTGCCCGTCGGGCGGGAACAGAGGCATCCCTCCACGTGTGTGCCCAGCGAGGGCAGAGGGCAGCGCCGAAGGGCCTGAGGGGGAAGGCGCCCAGGGCTGCGATGGCAGCTCACCCGGCATCCCCACTGAGACCCGCCAGGAGGAACCCTGACTCTGCAGAATGGACAGCATCGCCCCATTCTAAAAGGCCAGAGAACTGACAGTATTTTTAAAATGGCAAATGGCGCCCTGGCTGGTGTGGCTCAGTGGATGGAGCGTCGGCCTGCGGACTGAAGGGTCCCGGGTTCGATTCCAGTTGCGGGCATGTACCTTGGCTGCGGGCGCATCCCCAGCAGGCGGTGTGCAGGAGGCAGCTGATCGATGTTTCTCTCCATGGATGTTTCTGATCTCTATCCCTCTTCCTTCCTCTCTGTAAAAAAATCAATAAAAATAAGTTTAAAAAATGGCAAATGGCCATACAAACACAGCTGCAACTGGTTATTAGCAATGTTACGGTTGGGGAACCCACTATGAGCACCCCCCCTCCCAGAGGTGGCGTTGGGTGGGCCGGTTGAAATGGCCTGGGCCCTGCCTGGTGGGGGGCGAGAAGGGGTCCAGAGGCCCAGGAAACTACCTGTTTTTTTTTTAAATATACTTTATTGATTTTTCACAGAGAGGAAGAGAGAGAAATAGCCAGAAACACCGATGAGAGAGAAATCTCAATCAGCTGCCTCCTGCACACCCCCCATTGGGGATGCGCCCGAAACCAAGGCTCATGCCCCTGACCGGAATCGAACCTGGGACCCCTGAGTCTGCAGGCCGATGCTCTATCCACTGAGCCATACCAGCCAGGGCTCACCTGGGCTTTTGGAAGCTTGCCTTCTGGCGATTTTCTCCCTCCTCCTCCTCCTCCTCCTCCTCCTCCTCCTCCTCCTCCTCCTCCTCCTCCTCCTCCCTTTCCTCCTCATGGGACCTCCCATCTTTTGCAACCCCAGAGACAGCTCATCCCTCTCCTACTCAGCCCTCCCTTGTCCAACAGGCCTGTCCCAGCCCACCCCCACCCTGCAGTCACAGGCTGCAGGGGCCACTCCCAAAGGGAGCGATCTGGACAACAAAGCCATCCTTTGTAACCGAGGGAGTCACCTTCTCCTGAGTCCTTTGAATTCAGATCTCAGGCGAGAGAGGAAAGAAAGGGCTGGCTTAGCCTCTGCCTCAGCACCCCCCCCCCAGTCCCCCTTACCCCCCCCCCCCCACACACACCTCTTCGCCAGCACATTCCATTCCAACAAGGATCTCAAAAATGGCCAAGCGACAGTTCACCTCTTCCTGGTCTCCGTCATTCCGGTTCCGTGTCCTCCCGGTGCTATGGCTGAAGGTCAGCAAATCTGCTGGAACTGGGACGACTAAGGGTCACAGTGTATCCTCTGAAGTTAGTATCTAGGATTCCTGTACAGACATGCTGTTTATGGACAAGCTGGACAGTAGCCGGGGTCAGCATTTGCAGGTCAAGGTCAGAAGGATGTTGGGAGGCGTTACAATTCCCCTCTGGTCCAGCATCTCCCAACAGGAGGGGCCCCACCACAGACACTGTTCTCACTGCTCTGCCCTTAATGACTCCGTTTCCCCAGTTAAATGTCAGTTCTAGATGAACAACGAAGAACCTTTTATTTTATTTTTTAAATATTTTCATTGATTTTAGAGAGGAAGGGAAAGGGAAAGAGAGGTAGACACATCAATGATGAGAGAGAATCATTGATAGGCTGCCTCCTGCAGAGCCCCCTACTGGGGATCAAACCCACAACCCAAACCGACCAGGGGTGCAGGGTCTTTTAGTGTAAGCACGCCCCCAGGCAGGACTGGTGCATCGCCTTGAGGGGTTCAGAGCCTCCCCAGTTTGTGGTGCGTTGCTGTGGGAATTACATTGACCTGAAGGCAATGGAGCCCTGGGACACTTACCTCTCCCTTAAGGAGTTTCAGCCGGTTTGGCTCCATGGAGAGCGCATTAGCCTGAGGACGGAAGGGCCCCGGGTTTGATTCTGGTCAAGGGTATATGCCCTTGTGGGCTCGGTTCCCAGTGTGGGGAGTGCAGGAGGCAGCTGACCGATGATTCTCTCTCATCGTTGATGTTTCTGTCTCTGAAATCAATAAAAATATATATTTTTAAAAGATGAAAAAAACCCTAGCGGATTTTGCTCAGTTGATAGAGCATCAGCCTGCAGACTTTAAAGGTCCCAGGTTCGATTCTGGTCAAGGGCACATGCCCAGGTTTCAGGCTCGACCCCCAGGAGGGGGTGTGCAGGAGGCAGCCAATCAATGATTCTCTCTCACCATTGATATTTCTCTCTCTCCTTCCTTCCTCTCTAAAAAAAAAAAATATATATATATATATATATATATATTAAAAGATTTAAAAAAAAAGAATGAAAGATTCTCTGAGAAAACCTTTTTGACCTCCCCATAGGGCGGGGCAAACTACTAATTACTCACCTTTGCTCTTCCCAGACTGTCCTCCCCCCGCCCGCTCTTCTAAAGCCCCGGGCACCTAACCTCAGCCTTAACTCACAGATACCTCACTTTCCCTGACGGCCCCTGGCCCTCTCATGCATGTGACAGAGTGTGTGTGTGTGTGTGTGTGTGTGTGTGTGTGTGTCCCCATGCATGTATGTGGTGAAATGAGGCTATTTCTCTTGCTAACTATGTCAATTTAATTACTGGACCAGTGGAAGAATACAGAAAAGTAGGAGAAACTTTCTCTCCCCCGCCCCCATACACACACAGAAATTATTGGTGTTTATCTGAAATTCAGATGTAACTGGGAGAATGTATTTTTTTTTTTTTATTTGCCAGATCTGTCAACCCTGTGCGCAAACAGCCCGCCAGGAGCAGGGTAGCACCTGATGATACCTTCTCGGTGACCCCGTCCTGCCTGTGACCTTGAACGGAGCCCCTGGGCCTCTGCGGTCGCACCTGTGAAATGGGTGCAGGAGCAGCAGGACCACCCTCTCCCCTAGCTCTGGGCGGATTTGAGGCCCCCTCTGCATCGTCCCCAGGACAGTGAGTGGCACGAAGTTGGGGCCCCGCAGATGGCAGCCAGAGCCGCCTTCCCGAGCCCCCCGGAAGCACGGCGCTCCCTGGAGAGCCATCCCTCCCCGGCCTTCCCCGGCCTTCCTTCCCCGGCCTCGGTCTGTCCGCTTTCCGCCCAGGAAGGAGGGAAGGGCCGGCCCGATCCCGACCTTTTCCGCCCGGAGCCCCGTGTCCGCGGCTGCGCTTCCCCGGGCGTCCGCAGGCGGCAGCCCCGGCGGCCAGGCCACACCCCGCGGGCGGGCGGGCGGAGCGCCTCTCGGTGAATCAGCGCCGCGCGGCCCCGCAGTCCCGCCGCCCAGCCCCGGCCCGGCCGCGCCCACACCCCGGCCGCCCCGACCGATCGCGCGCAGCGGGCACCATGGCGGGCGTCGCGGCCAGGCTGGCCCGGGACCGGGAGGCGGCCGACGGGCTGGGCTCGCACGAGCGGGCCGTCAAGTACCTGAACCAGGACTACGAGGCGCTGCGGGCCGAGTGCCTGGAGGCCGGGACGCTGTTCCAGGACCCCGCCTTCCCCGCCATCCCGGCCGCGCTGGGCTTCAAGGAGCTGGGGCCCCGCTCGGGCAAGACGCAGGGCATCGTGTGGAGGCGGCCCACGGTAGGCGCCGGGCCGGCGGGGCGGGTGCCCGGGTCCCCGCGGTGGGGGTGGGGGGCGGGGAGGGGCCGCCAGGGCCAGAGTGGGGGCGGAGAGCGAGCCCGCACCGCCCGCACCGCCCGGAGCCCCCGCCCGCAGCCCCGGCCACGATCCGATCTCTGACCGCGCACATCCCCGCGCTCCGCCGGCCCGTTATCCGGTGCGGGCGGTGCGGGCGCGCCCCACGCCCTGCGGGACACTCTGCGCTCCGAATCCCGCTAGCAGGCCCGCCAGGGGAGCCCCCGTGGGCTCCACAAACACTGGGGGGGTGCAGAGGGCACCTGGGACAACTTTGAGGGGGTGGGCGGAGGGCAGCGCTGGCCCAGGACAGGCTGTCTGTGGCCGGGCCGCTGCCCGGGGAGGGGAGGCCCGTCCTCTGTGACTAAGGCTGTCTCGGGCGGCCCCGGCCGGGTTTAGCCAGAGTTTCTTGTTTATTTTACCCAATGGGAGCGGGAGGACCTGCCCTGCCATCCGTGCTGGCGGTAAACAAGGACAGGACCCCCCGCCAGGAGCCAGAATCGTCTGGCCGGGAATCCCCCCGAAACCTCGGGGTCCCTCCAAGCCCCCCAGCTTGCTCCCCGGGGTCCCTGTCCTCTGCTCTGGCCGGCCTGGGGACAGCTGGCTCCCGAATGTAGCTTCCATGGCTCCAACCCCATGGGACCCAACCCCCCATTGGACCTCTCCACTTCCGTTAGGAGATTAAGCATCCCTGTCTTGTCTCCACTCCTCTGAGCCTCACCCCTCCACCCCCCTCCCACCTTCTCTGTGACCCCAACACCCCGCCTTCTCTGTGACCCCGGACCCCGCCAGGGCAGCCAGCGCATAGGCCGTGCCCTGGGCCAGGATGTGGGCACCTGAGTTCATTTCTTGGGAACCTGCTCAGTGACCGGCCTGAGACCCGCAACCTCTCTGCCTCCATTTCTTCATCTAATACCGTGGTCAGCAAACCTCGGCTCGCGAGCCACATGCGGCTCTCTGGCCCCTGGAGTGTGGCTCTTCCACAAAACACCACGGCCCGGGCGAGTCTGTGTGGAAGAAGTGGCGTTAGAGGAAGTTTACGTTTAAAAAATGTGGCTCTCCGAAGAGATGTCCGTCGTTGTCCCGTTGGTGTTTGGCCCTGTGGACGGATGAGTTTGCCGGCCACGTCTAAGCGAAGCGGCGCTGGGGGCACACTCTCCGGCCCAGCGTCTCCGAGGCCGTCCCGTCCCGCCTCCTCACCTGCCGGGCACGCTCCTCCCTGGAGTCCGGCTCACTGATTCTTGGGGGTGTCCTCACATGCCCCCCCCCCAAAGTCATCTCTCCTGACCATGCTTCGCAGCCTCCCCCCCAGCATTTTATTCTCTATCACAAGCCCCGCCCATTTCCTTTCTGGCGTTTTTACCGTTTATAAATATAATTTCCTCTCTGGCACTTTCTCTGAACTGCAGGGAACCACGCGTTACGGCCATCAGCGTGTCCTCAGTGTCCAGCAGGGTCACTGCCCCCCCCCCCCCACGGAATGCATTCATTCCCTCACTCATTCACTCATTCTCTCCTTCGGCGAGATTGACTGAGAACCTATCAAATGCCTCTGATTGGAGAGGGTGCAGGCCGGGCTGAGGGACGCCCCCCTGTGCATGAATTTCATGCACGGTCTCAAATGCTTGGGATACGGCCCGAGGACACAGAGACAGGAATGATTTGTGGCTCAGGGCATGAGTGAGTGAGTGAGTGAGTGAATGCCGAATGTACGAGCCTCGGATGAAGTTACGGTTGTGAGAGGGATGAGCGCTGTGCATGGGGACAGCTTCGGACGGTTTCCAAAGGGACTTTGCACACCCATTGCCTTCTCCCTTCGTCCATCCAGTGAGCATTTCCTGAAGAGCACCCCGGCACAGCGCAGACGGCGCTGCCTCTCAGTCATGCGTAACCGCATGTACGCCGTGTGCTCCGCCCTCACGGTGCGTGTGGCTTCACGAGGGGCAGCGAGGGAGCCGCTGGAAGTGCCCGCAGGATCCTGGATGGGGAGACAGTCCTGGGGCCACCGGCGGTGGGGCGGGCCGCGCCCTGCCGACCCAGGGCCGTGTGGCTGTGTGTTCCCTTCCAGCGGGCGGACAGAGGTTGAGACGGGGAAAGGTTAGGGGTTTGCTCCAGCAGGTGTCGGGGTGCAGCCAGGCCTGTGCCCGGCCTGGGGGGCGTTTGCAGCCCGCAGCCCAGGGCCCTATGCCTCTGTCCTGCCGGGGCCGGGGTCAGGCCAGGGGTCAGACCTGTGTCCACCGGACTGGGGCCTCAGCAAGTCATTGGTGACTCGGAGCACTGCCGTGGGACAGACTTCCAGCTGGGCCGACGCAGCCTGTAGGGGGCGCCAGATTCCTCCCTGCAGACCGGTGCTGGTTGCAAGTGGGAAGGAGAGCAGGGCCTAGGGTTCGAGAGGCTGTTGGTTTAGATGAGCGAACTGGACTGGGTTGTATGTTGAATCACCAGAACACAGCCTCACACCTGCATCGCCATCCTCCAAGTTTAGGGGCGATCAGGCAGGCAGGCAGGCAGGCAGGTGAGCGGTTAGGAGCCAGCGATCCCAAATTGCGAGAGGGATGTCCAACTGCCCTGAGGGGTCTCCGATTGGAGAGGGTGCAGGCCGGGCTGAGGAACACCCCCCCGCCCCGTGCATGAATTTCGTGCACCAGGCCACTGGTAATAATAATAAGTAATGTTTAGAGTGTTTACCAGGGCACGCTTACCTAATTACCTCATCTAATTCTCAAAGCAGCCCTAGGTGGTTAGGTAGACCTGCCGTCACCATGCCTGTTTTGCAGATGAAGAAACTGAGGCTTAAAGAGAAGTGCCCTGCTGGGCCATAGAACCCATATAAGAAGTGCCGAGCCGAAACCGGTGTGCCTCAGTGGATAGAGCGTCGGCCTGCAAACTGAGGGGTCCCGGGTTCGATTCCAGTCAAGGGCATGGACCTTGGTTGCGGGCACATCCCCAGTAGGGGGTGTGCAGGAGGCAGCTGATCGATGTTTCTCATTGATGTTTCTAGCTCTCTCTTGCCCCTTAGACGGTTACATCCACGTTTCCCCGCACGCCCTCCACGCTGTGCGCACGGTTTAGTTTTCTGGAACTCCTCCAAGCGCCGACTGAACTCTGCCTCCCTTGGAGGGGCCGGCGGGGTGGGCAAGCTGCCGGAGCCAATGGAAAAACCCTCCGGCCTCAGAGCTTGGCGCCCGCAGGATTATCAATCCGGTGCTCGGGCTCCCGGGCCCTCCACCCGCTGCCTAAGTGCCCGGCTGGCAGCCTGAGCAAAGCTGGCCTCGTCTCTCCCTCCCGTCCCCCCCCGCCCCGTCCCCGTCACCTGCCAGCAGCCGCCCCAGCAGGCAGGGACAATGCCGAGGCCCGAGGGGAATGTGCTGGCCGAGCACTGTGGCTCCGGGCGGACGGCCGATCCGGGTCTCGCCCAGGAGACCGCTGGCCAGAGAGGGGCTCGCCGAGGGGGTGGGTGGAGCCCCATCCCGGTGGCCCCGGGCGGGTGGAGAAGCCCAGATCGATGCCCCACTTCCTCTGTGGCTTTGGGTGGGGCCCTGCAGAATCAGGAAGCACCCCGAGAGGGCTGCCTCTGGGGGGGGGGGGGGCGATCCTGAGGCTGTAACAGCCACACAGGTCTGTCCCTAACCCACAGGGGAGCCTGGAATACGCATTTGCCCCAGGAGGGTCACCTCCAGCCCCGCACTGCCCGCAACGGGTGAGCAGTGTCACCTTAGACAAGGTCACCTTGGACACGCTGCTCACCTCCTCAGCCCGTGTCCTCGCCTGGGACAGGGGGACGGTCCCTGTTTTGTGTTCCGCGAGGGCCTGGGGGGGGTACCGCACCCCGAATCCACGGTGCTGACACTCAGCCGGTTTGCAGTACGGGGATCTCCCAGCACCCCGGCCCCATAGTCGGACCCAGAACGCCTGGCACGTTCTCACGGCCTCCACACGCGTGTGCTGGGGACACGGGGACGCCCGTCAGCACCCCCAGACAGAGTCCGGCTGGCACCGGAATGCAGAGCAGAAACACTCTGGGACTCGCAAGCCAAGGAGGGGGGGCGGTCAGGGCTGGACTGGGAAGAAGGCTTCATGGAGGAGGCGGCGATGGACTTGAAAAGCGGTCGGATGTGGGGAAGGGGAGAGGAGGACGGGGAGGGGGGATTCCACGCAAGGGAGAGGACTGGGTGCGGGGACAGGAGAGGGGCTGGCGAGGGGCGTCAGGCAGCTCCCACCGGCCTGCAGGGGAGGGTGCTGTGTGGCCCCGGGCAGTTTGGAGCATTGGGCAATGGCTCCCCTTCTCATCGGGGTGTTTCCCACCCCCCATCAGGCCCCATGAAGCAGGGTCAGAAGAGGACCTCGTGGCAGTCTGATTGCAGCCCCGGGGTGGGCGGGGGGGAGAGGGGAGGAAAGGGGTGCGATGCGCCCGCTGAGACCCGAGGCATCTGAACTGCAGAAGCGTGGGCCTGCTGGGCTGACAGCTCTTTGTGGGTCTCGCCCCCAGGAGATCTGCGATGACCCCCAGTTTATTGTTGGAGGAGCCACCCGCACAGACATCTGCCAAGGAGCCCTGGGTAAGTGGCGGCCCCCAGAGCGGCCTTGGGGTCCTCGTCTGCAAGTCTTGGGGGGCGGGTAGGAGGGGGAGACTGCTCTTGGGCTTCTCTCCCTTCCCAAGCAGCTGGTCCAATTCCACTTTCAAAAGCTTCCTGGATTTCTTGTCCCCCGAGGCCTCCTGTGTCCCCTGCACTGACTGGGCTGGGTGTTGAGGTCACAAGGACGCTCACACAGGTTGGAAGGGGTCTCCCCCCCCCCTCATGGTCTCTGCACCCCCTGGGGCCAGTCCTACCCGTGGCCCATGGAACAGTTGGGCTCTGGGCCCGGCCTAGGTGCTAGGACTCCCCCAGGCCGGGGACAGCACTGAGCCGCAGCGTCTGGGGGTGCAGGAGCAGGGATGGTGACTCGGGTGAGGGAAGAGGAAGCCTGATGACTGCTCGCTGCGGGGAGGAAGTGAGCGTAGCGGGCCTCTGGGTGTCTGCAGGATGAGTCGCCCTGGCATCACAACCGTGGGTGCAGCGCTGACCGCAGCAAAGGGAGCCGAACGTTCCTCCCGGGGAGACTCCGGGAAGCTGAACCTGAGGGTGGGAGGCTGGCCCTGAGGCCGAGCTCTGACTTCTCGCTGGTGCAGCAGAGCCTGCTCTGTAGGGAGCTCCCCGGCTTCCATGAGGAAGTCGCCCAGGAGAAACGGGGGCACCGGGCTTTAAGATTCTCACAGACTCCGCCCTCCGTTGTTCTGACTCGTCATAGACGGGGTCCCTGGTCGCCAGGCACCCTGTTTGCCCTGATAAACCGAAACCTCGCTTCCTGCCATCACCTCCGCTCCCTGCTCACAGGAGGCCAGGGGTGGGGACCCTTTCTCGGCCCAACGTTTCATTAACTCACCCCTAATGCCTTGGCAGGGCCGGACCACGGGATTGCGTGGGCCTTATATGGCCCGCGGGCCGGAGGTTCCCCGCCCCCGCCCTGCTGGTCCGTCAGTGACAACACTGATCGCCTCGAATGGTCCCTCCCTGCTGGTCCACCAGAGGCTCTGGTCCTCGGAGGAATAAGAGCCGGTGTTGATTGAGTGCGTTCTCTGTGCCGGACACTAAGCTACAGGGACAGAACTCGAAGGTGGCATGACTACAGCAGACCCTCAAACAACACAGATTTAAACGTGTACACAGATTTTTTTTTTCCCCAGGAAATAGGCCCAGTACTATAAACGCATCTTCTCTTCCTTTTGATTTTTTAGTAACATCCCATTTTCTCCAGCTTACTTTATTGTAAGAATCCAGTATATAATACACATAACAGGCAAAATATGTGTTGCTAGACTGTTATGTTATCCGTAAACTATGATCAGCTATGTTTTGGGGGGAAATCCGTTATTTTTAAAAAATATTTCTTATTGATTTTTCACAGAGAGGAAGGGAGAGGGATACAAAGTCAGAAACATTGATGGGAGAGAAACATGGATCAGCTGCCTCTTGCACCCCCCCTACTGGGGATGTGCCCGCAACCAAGGTGCATGCCCTTGACCGGAATTGATCCTGGGACCTTTCAGTCCGCAGGCCGACGCTCTATCCACTGAGCCAAACAGGTTTGGGCAAGGGAATCAGTTATTTATACACAGGTTTTCAACAATGCAGGGGTCCGTGTCCCTAACCCCTGAGTTATTTGGGGGGCAGCTGTCTGCCCATTTCACAGGCGAGGACACTGAGGCCCTGGCAGTAACTTGTTTAAGGTCCTTGCACAGCTGAGGTGTCGGGGATACAAGGCAGACAGCCTGACGCCAGGCCTGTGTGTTTACCCCGGAGTTAGATTCCACAGAACAGCCTGGAAATGTGGGGGCAGCTGTGTGAGTCATGGGGTGGGCACGGGGGGGGGGGGGGGTGGAAGGGAGGGAATGCTTTCAAGGAGACCATGCCCCGGGGCTGAGGGCTGGGCAGGCGGGACCAGCTGTCTGAGCTCAGCTGTGAGCAGATTCCTGAGATGCCAGACACATTCCTACCTGAGAAAACACGCACTCCTCCACTTCCAGTCCCACCCACAGGAGATGGAAGCTGGGGAGGGGGGGTCCTTGGCACCTAAGCTGGGGGCTGCTGGAGGTCCACTCAACCAGGGACTTAGAGGCTAACGGGCTAGGGGCTGCTGCTGAAGCTGACCCAGCCAGGGGCTGCCCCAGGGCTAACGCACCTGGGCTAACTCACCTGCACCCAATTCCACACCTGGACTAAATAAACACCTGCTCCAAAGCTTTACGGCCTCTGAGCCAGTAACAAACAGAGGACTGAAGTCCTGTGTCAGTGCTACCAGGAGAGCAGACTAGCAGGGCTTACATCCCTGGTAAGGCTGACCTCGAGCCGCCTGCAGGCAGACCTGGGGGTCGGGGGTCGGGGGTCGGGAGGGAGCAGCCATCTGGAGGTGGGCCGGAAACCCAGGCGGGGGCGCTGCCGCTCAATGCCAGCTCTGCAATCGCTGGTGGCAACCCGTCCCTACAGGTGCTTGCCGCTTGGAAGGACCCAGCGCCACAAAATTCGGAAGCTCAGCTCCTCCTACCTGCCCTTCCCCTGGGCCCAGAGCTCACTGTCACCTGGCAGATAGGTCTTTGGGCATGTCAGAGGGGGGTCACCCTGACTCTACCCCCGAGAGTCACATGCCCCCCAGAACACCTACTGGGAAGAGTCTGGCCCCTGGGTGCCCGTGCCCACATCCCACCCTGGCAGAGGGTGGGAGAGGCAAGAGCGATGGGGGAAGTCTCCAGTTTCTGCTCCCTCCACCACGTGCTCAGCAGCCTGGGGGGCTTTGACCTGGGGGGCTTTGACCAGGCTCAGGTCCCTCTTCTGTGAGACGGGAATAATGGCAGTACTAGCGGCAAGTCTCGTCTCCAAGTCACAGCAGGAGAGAAAGGCTGGGAGGGACGGGGGAAAGGAGATGAGCAGGTCTTCAGCTCTGAAAACTCGCCGTGGGAGAAGGGCCAGGAGGGGAGGCCACCCTGGGGCCTGCAGGTGGGTAGCGCTCGGGAGAAAGACAAACATACGAAGAGACGAATGTCTCTGTTTCAAGCACTGAATTTCGAAAGGTTTAAAGTCATTTTTAAAGGCTTTTTAAAAAATATATTTTTTTACAGAGAGGAAGGGAGAGGGATAGAAAGTTAGAAACATCGATGAGAGAGAAACATCCATCAGCTGCCTCCTGCACACCCCCTACTGGGGATGTGCCCGCAACCAACGTACATGCCCTTGACCGGAATCGAACCCGGGACCTTTCAGTCCGCAGGCCGACGCTCTATCCACTGAGCCAAACTAGTTCTGGCTTAAGTGATTTTTAATTGTCATTTTTAAAAAATCCTTTTCTAATAGGTATCTTGTTAAAATCTTCAGGCTATTTATGCATTCATGAGTTGATTCTTGTATGTGCCCTGGGGATCGACCCCTCAACCTTGGGGTAGCGGGAGGACACGCTCACCAACTGTTAGAGGAGCAGTTTTATTCATTTTTTAAAATATATCTTATTGATTTTTTTACAGAGAGAAAGGGAGAGGGATAGAAAGCTAGAAACATCGATGAGAAAAACATCCATCAGCCTCCCCCCGCACGTCCCCCACCGGGGATGTGCCCGCAACCAAGGCATATCCCCCTGACCGGAATCGAACCCGGGACCCCTCAGTCCACAGGCCGGCGCTCTATCCACTGAGCCAAACGGGTCTCAGCAGAGAACAGTTTTAAAGATACAGAAAAAACGGAGCCGGTGACATAGGATTCCCACCGCCCCACGCCGTCCCCCTCTTACCATCTCGCATGAGCGCTGGGTCGGTTACAGTAACGATCGGACCCGGCCGCGCGATCGTTAGCGGAAGGGCACGGTCGGAGGGTCACGTGCCAGGATGGTTCGGACCTTGTTTTTCCCCGACGTCCTTTCTCCGTCCACGCGGCCGGGTGACACGTGCTGCTCCCGCCTTCCCCGGCTCCGCTGGGCCGGGCCGGGGCTGGACTCTCGTCTGTGCTGACCTCACACTGTGGAAGCGGACCGGCCAGGGACTTTGCAGGATGCCGTCCAATGGAGTTGCAGGGCCCTTTAAAACAAATAGTGCCCGTCGTTTTTTATTTTTTATTTTTTAAAAAGGGCTAGGCTGGCCGGCGAGGCTCGGGGGTGGCCGGCGTGGCTTGGGGGGCGGGGGGAGCATCGACCTGTGAACCAGGAGGTCAGGGTTCGATTCCCGGACAGGCCACAGGCCCCGGGGTTGTGGGCTCGCTCCCCAGCTGGGGCGTGCAGGAGGCGGGCCGTCCATAATTCGCTCTCATCATGGATGTTTCTGTCTCTCCCTTCCTCTCTGAGATCAATAAGAATATATTTTTTAAAAAGGACTGGAAAAGTGTTGGCCGGTGTGATGGAGAAAGTAAATGCATTCTTTTCTCTTAAAAGCATTGCCTCCCCTCCCCAGCACACCCCCCCCCCCCCTTTCGGAGCCTCCTCCCAGCGGCCCCTCCCAACGGGAGCAGATGAATCACCGCTTCCTCTGACTGCTCTTCTGGCTGCAAATGTTCTTTCGCAGATTTTCTCCCCTGTGGCTGCTGCCCCGCTGGCCTTCCTGCTGCATCTAGACAGGCCCCGAAACAGGGCGGGGGTGCATGCCGGACCCCGGTGACGCCAGGCCCCTCTCCTCCCCGGCTGCCCCAGGCTTGCCGCCACACTGCGAGGTTCAGCCTTGGCTCCAGCCTCGGCGGGGCCCCGGTCTCTGAGCTCAGAGGGTTGGATCAGACTCTCCTAAGGCCCCACCTATGGCTGCCTCCCGCGACTCCAAAATCAGCCCCTTCCCCGCCAGCAGCCCCCTCCCCCTGCGTCCCCTCAAACGGGGGCTTCAGCTCACATTTGTGAGCTCAAAGGCCAAGGAACCTGCTTAGTCCATGTTGGTGCCCCTCTTTTGCTGCCCAGCCACAGGGGGGCTTTTCCACCAAGACAGGAAAATGGATGCCCTCCCTCTGGTCTCTCCAGGAGGTGAGGGAGGAGGATTTGGAGGAGGAAGAGGAGGAGGAGGGGAACTTTCACACCGGAGAGCAGGCCCGGGACACCCTCGTCTCCTGTGGGGTCTGTGAGGCCCGGGCCCGGGGGGGGGGGGCGGGGGGGGGGAAGGAAGGGCGTGGGCTGGACTGCCTGGTGGCAGGTGCCAACCATCTGCTGGCATCTGGGCAGATGAAAGCTCCGACCTCAGGAAGTGACTCTGGGGACCTGTCAGTGTATAGGCTGCAGGGGAAGGGCCACAAAGACTGTCAATCTACAGCGGGAAGGCAGGGGAGGATGGGGGCGGGGACTGCAAGAGATCAACCCAAGGACTTGTGTGCATGCACATAAGCATAACCAATGCATGGCTACAAGACACTGGGGAGGGGGGGGCAGCAGGTGAGGGCATGTGCTGGGGGGTAGAGGAGGCTGGAGGGAGGTCAAGGGGAGGGGGAAAAAAGGAAACATATGTTCTACTATTTGTAATACTTTAAGCGATTAAAAAAAAAAAAGAAACATGCACCAGGAAGCTCCCTCCTGGCCCAGGGCCTGGCTGCCTGGGGGGGGGGGGGGGGGGGGGGGGGGGGGGGGGGCCTGCTGAGAGTCCAGCAGTTGCCCCCCAAGTTCAGAGTGTGTGAGTGAACCTTAGACCTCCGCACCCTCCTCGCCCTCCTCCTCTCTGGCTTTGGGGGCCGGAAGGGAGAGGGGACCCGTGGTTAGCATCTGTGAGCAGCCACCCCCTCCCTCCCCAGCCGCTGATGTAACCGCATCGTGATTGGGGGGGGGGGGAATTCCGGCTCGGGGTACCCGCTCCTGGGCCTCTGCCAGGCGTGAATCAGCTGCGGAAGGGACAGCCCCTGTGACTCACCGGCCGCCATCACACAGGCCTGGAGCCAGGCTGGCCCTGGCTCCGAGGACCTCGGTCCCCTGCCTCCCAAGGCTGAGGCTCCAGTGGCCCCAGGAGCCTCCCTCCCGGGGGGGTAGGCGGTCCCTGCAGGCAGAGCGCCAGGTCTGCTGGCGACAGCAGACTCCAGGGTCTCAGAAAGGGCCTCGTTCAGCACCCGTATCTGGTCCGGTGGTTACGGCCCCAGAGGAACAACGCCCTAAGCCCGTGGTCGGCAAACTGCGGCTCTTAAGCCACGTGCGGCTCTTTGGCCTCTTGAGTGTGGCTCTTCCACAAAAGACCATGGCCCGGGCGAGTCTGTGTGGAAGAAGTGGCGTTAGAAGAAGTTTACGTTTAAAAAATGTGGCTCTGAGAAGAAATGTCAGTCGTTGTCCTGTTGATGTTTGGCTCTGCTGACTCATGAGTTTGCCGACCACTGTCCTGAGGGACTGAGACAGGGCAGGCGAGATTTGGGACAGGTCTGACCTGGGCCTTGTTGTATTAACCAAAGAGGTCTCAAGTGCACATTGCCCCAAGTCCTCACAGTGGGGGTGGGGGTGGCAAAAATGCCCCCCCCCCGTGGAGAACCGCTGATAGAATGGGGGAGGGGGGTAAAAAAGGGTGAGGAGCCAAAACCGGTGTGGCTCAGCAGATAGAGCGTCGGCCTGCGGACTGAAGGGTACCGGGTTCGATTCCGGTCAAGGGCATGCACCTTGGTTGCGGGCACATCCCCAGTGGGGGGCGTGCAGGAGGCAGCTGATCGATGTTTCTGACTTTCTATCCCTCCCTTCCTCTCTGTGAAAAACCAATAAAATATCTTTAAAAGAAAGAGGGTGAGGAAACGAGTACCTGGGGGAGGGCGGGCGCTGCCAGGGGCACCATGCGGTGTCGGGACCATGAGGCCTGTGTGGGCAGGGGTGGGGGTGACGGGTAGGTGAGCTGCTGGAGGCCAATGTCACCCACCCCGCCCGCTCGGGGAGGGGAGACAGCACTGAGCGCGGGGGGAGGGCGCATTGCTGGGATAGCGGGCCCGTGGGAGGGAGTCGGCCCTCCCGCACCCGCGTCTCCGGGGCCACGGAGGGGAAGGCCCTCCCTGATTCCGGAGGAGGGGAGGCTCCGGGCAGGGCTGCCTCCTCCGCTTGCCCAGGCCAGGGCTCTGGGAATCTACCGCTTTCCGAAGAGGGCTCTGGGCTTAAAGGACGAGAGGGTGCGCCCCTTTAAAATGCGCGACATCGCCTCTTCCTTTCTCCCGGGACTCGGCTCTGGCGTGGCCCATTTTTCTCCTGAGCCCTCATTTTCTTCTGTTTCTGTAAAGTTTACAAATAACCTTCGGTCTGAGACCCGAGTAACAGATATTTTCCCATTATTTTCGTAGTTTGACTTTGCAGATTGTGAGGGGTTTTTTTTTTTTTACTTTGATGTAGTTAAATTCATCGTTGAAGAATTCTACGGCTTCCATGGCTCCATCCACTTGGGGTTATAATAGAATTCTCCACCAGTCTCTTCCGGAATGTTTGTGGACTTATGCAAATAATTACCTTTATAACGTCATCATCGTGGAAATACGTGACCCTCTGAATTAAAATATGTGATATCAATACAGGACCACATCATAAATATGCAAAAACTACAAAAGTCTAGATTTATCATGCTCCTGTGACTATAATAAAATGTATATTTAAGGTGGATGATGTTAACTGTTTGTAGGTCAATATTATCCCCGTTAGAATTTCGATTGTTTTCTAAGTGGCGACTCAGCTGTTCCAGTTCTGCTCGTGAACAATCTCTCTCTCTTCCCTCGTTCCTGCATGTGGAGCCATTCCCAGGACATCTGTGCGTCCACCTGTGTCCTCACGCACAAGTCCGTCCTGTTTTAATCCCTCTGGCTTCACACGTTCTGGAAATCTGACAGGCAGACTCCCTGGCCTTTGAGAATTTTTCCAGCGACGCTTTATGTTTAGTTTTCTTCTATTTATAAACGTTAGAGTCAGCTGAGTTCCAAATTTTTTTAAAAAAAAATCCTCTTGCTGCTCTTATTGGGATTGCGTTACACTTAGAGACGTAACGTAAGAGGAAGTGGCGTTTTTGCGACGAGGACTCTAGCCGAGGGCACGGGCCACTTTTTAAATGGGTGAGTGATTGCCAGGAGGTACAGCCTTCGACCACTCCCCGTCCCTCCCGTCTCTTCCTCTCGTTCAAGCTCACCTTTGGCCCCTGTGTTCTCCGATGCCCCTGCTGCCCAGCGGGCTCCTCCCTCCAGAGCCCCTCCCTCAGGCCCAGCTGGGTGAGGACGAGGCCTTCGACCACGTGGTTCCGAGTCTCAGAACTGAATTCGCCTGTCACCACCAGTTACTGTCCCAACAAAACAGTCCCTCAGCCTTGCCTCCCAGCCTCCCCGGCCCCCCTCCGGCCCCGAGGGGTGGCTCTGTCGGCTCGGCCGGGCGTGCGGGTGCAGAGGTGGGACCAGGTGCTTACCGCCCCGCACGAAGACCCTCTGATGAGCGCGCCATGCTGTGCCCACAGGTGACTGCTGGCTGTTGGCAGCCATTGCCTCCCTCACCTTGAACGAAGAGGTCCTGGCTCGAGTCGTCCCTTTAAACCAGAGCTTCCAGGAAGACTATGCAGGGATCTTCCACTTCCAGGTAACTAGCTTAGGTAACTGACTTCATGGGTGGTCCAAGCTTCTCCTCACACACAGGTCCTGGGGTGGGAGCAGGGCTTGGGGCCAGGGTTTTGGGATGGGAGCAGGGCCTGGGGGTCGGATCAGATCCCTGGTGTGGCAAGAGCTGTCCGCAGTGTTTCACACGCCTGTGAGCGGTGCTGTTTGCAAAGGACAGAGAAACAGCAGAGCGCTCCTGCCTGATCCCGACTCAGGGTCTGTGAGGGTAGGCCATGGGCCCTGGTTCGGGCAGCCAGGGAGGGAGGACAGGTGCTCAGGGAGTGTTTGGGGGCTAAAAAGGCTCTTATTTGCAGCCTGAACCCGGCGTTAAGAAGCTGCTCTCTGCCCTTCCAGGCTGGTCCATGTCTGAAAAGCCGAGGGCAGGGAGAGCGCCGGGGCGGGTGTGGCTGGGAGGGAGGCCCAGGCCTCGGTGGGGACCTGCCCGCTGGAGGGGGCTTAGAAGGAAAGCTGCGCCAGAGTTTGTAGGGGAAGGTGGGGGGGGGCAGATGCAGCTGAGGCTCGGGGTCCCCGTGCTGCCCGGCTGCTCCAGCACCCCCCCTCCCCCGCTCCGTGCCCAGTTCTGGCAGTACGGCGAGTGGGTGGACGTGGTGGTGGACGACCGGCTGCCCACCAAGGACGGGGAGCTGCTGTTCGTGCACTCGGCCGAGGGCAGCGAGTTCTGGAGCGCGCTGCTGGAGAAGGCCTACGCCAAGTAAGTGCCCGGTCCCCATGGCAGCGCCAGCCCCTCCCCCCCCCCCGCCCCCGACACACACTCCCCACCCCCCACCCCCCGACTGCCCTGGATTGAGAAAACAGCAGGGTTATGTCCAGGCGACTCTGAGACACAGACCTCTTCTATGGAAGGACTTGTTGGGCCCAAACAGGCGCTGAATTGGGGGCGATAGTGCATGCAGGGCCTGGCCCCCTTACGCACCTGCCCAGTGACCGCCAGGCCACTGTCACCGCGGGCACAGGAGCACACGGCTCCGGGTCTGCCAGCCTGAGAGGGCCTGCTATGCCCTGGCAGGCCGCAGTGCATTTTCCTAAAATATTTTTTGTATTGATTTTAGAGAGGAAGGGAGAGGGAGGGAGAGAGAGAGAGAAACATCCATGATGAGAGTGAATCATGGTGGATCGCTGCCTCTTGCAAGTCTCCCACTGGGGATCGAGCCCACAACCTGGGCACGTGCCCTTGACCGGAATCGAACCTGGGACCTTTCGGTTCGAAGGCTGACGCTCTATCCACTGAGCCATATCGGCTAGGGTCAGCTGAACACAGCAAAGCGTTCTTGCCCAGGGGCCACACTTGTGGCCGGCAAACTGCGGCTCGCAGGCCACAGTGGGGTCAGGCGGCGGCAGCACCTCCTCCCCTCCCCCAGGATCAACGGGTGCTACGAAGCACTCTCCGGGGGCGCCACCACCGAGGGCTTCGAGGACTTCACGGGGGGCATCGCCGAGTGGTACGAGCTGAGGAAGGCCCCGGCCAACCTGTTCAGGATCATCCAGAAGGCTCTGCAGAAGGGCTCTCTGCTGGGCTGCTCCATCGATGTAAGCGCCCCCCAAACCCCCCACACCCACCCCTGCCCGCTCTGGTCTGCTCTGGCTGCACTGAGCCCCCAGCAGTGCCCCAGGGGACCCACTGCCCCAGTGTGCAACTCTAGCCCAGCCCTGCCCACCTTAGCGAGCATCACCTGGAACCCAGGGGTTGCTAGGCAACAGCCAGGCTGTCTGGGGTACAGCTGAAGGGGTGATGGTACCTCCAGCCCTTCTTCCCTCTCTAGCCCACTTTGTACCCTAAGCCTCCTATGAATCACCACCCCAGACCACAGGTCCCGCTGAGCCCCTGCCCCCTGCTGGACCGCCCGCCTCCACTCTCACCCCCGTTCCCCCTCCACCTGTGCCTGGAGCCCAGCAGCCTTCCTCTTCTCTGTCCCGGGGTTCATGGCTGAGGGCGCTAACCCGAAGGCGAGGAAGGAACCCTGTTCTCATACTGACCTGGCGGCACCCCTCACCAGGGGAAGGAGGTGTTCTCCCTCCATAGTGTGTCCCCCCACCCCCGAATCTGCAGAAACGTGTGAACGCACCAGGCATGGGTCCCTGCAGGTGCTCACTCCCCCGGGGCGGGTGCAGGTGGCCTCGGCTCTGCCGCATCAGAGAGGTGGCGGGAGCTCCGGGTGCTGGACGAAAGGCTCTGGGCTGCCCTAGGCCACGCCCCTCCGGCCACGCCCTGCCGTAGTGGGGCCCCCATCCGAGTCCCCGTGAGCGATGGGGGAGGGATGGGGGCAGGCAGGGGCCACCGCCGACTGACCCCCCACTCCCGGTTTCCAGATCACCAGCATGGCGGACTCGGAGGCCATCACGTACCAGAAGCTGGTGAAGGGGCACGCGTACTCGGTCACCGGCGCCGAGGAGGTAACGCCCGCGGGAAATGCAAGGGTTCTCTCCCTGCGGATCAGTTCTCTCCCTGCAGCCGTTGTTGTTATTATTATTAAAGCATTACTATTCCTCTGTTAAACCCAGGTCTTTCCTGTATGCCCAGAGGTTTTCTCTTTACCTTGAATTTTTGTTTTATCCTCCCCGCTGCCCCCGACACGTATCTTTTTATTTTGAAAATTTGGGGTCTGTAGACAAGTTGGAAGAAGAGTAGAGTCGACCACAAAGGCGACTTCCCTGGATTTGACCACGGCTCAGGCCCTGCCCCGTCTGCACTCGAAGATGTCACAACACTCAGTTCTCTGCCAGAACCCCGGTGCTTCTGTCAGGCCCCAGAAAATAAGCACTAACTCAACAACAGCATCTCCTAGGTGCTCCCTGTGTACGTCTCCCCCAGATGTCCTCTAGGAAGTGCCTCCCCCAGTCAGCATTCAATCAACAGCCATGCACCCGAGCTCCTGGGCCACATGCATCCAGTTACAGCCGGTCAAACTGAGGCTCAGAGGTCAAGGGTTTACGCAGAGTCCAGAATAAGCGCTGGTCCCGAGAGCCGTCGCAGCTGGACAGCAAAGGGGCCCCCCGCCTTTTTGTGCATCCGCCCCCCTCTGCCCCATATAACATGGACTCAGCCCCCTTGGCTCGAGGAGGCGGCTTTGGGCCCGAGAACCCCCAGGCCTGGCTTGAACTCGAGCCCTCCCACCCCCCCGTGCTGCAGGTGGAAAGCCGAGGAAGCCTGGAGAAACTGATCCGCATCCGGAACCCCTGGGGAGAGGTGGAGTGGACCGGGAAGTGGAATGACAAGTGAGGCGCCCAGCTGGGGCTGGGTGGGTGCATGCTGCTAGGAGGCTCTGGGGAAAGAGGGGTGCTGCTGGGGCTGGGCGGCTGCATGCTGCTAGGAGGCTCTGGGGAAAGGGGGGGTGCAGCTGGGGCAGGTCCATGCTGCTAGGAGGCTCTGGGGAAAGAGGGGGTGCAGCTGGGGCGGGTGCATGCTGCTAGGAGGCTCTGGGGAAAGAGGGGGTGCAGCTGGGGCAGGTCCATGCTGCTAGGAGGCTCTGGGGAAAGAGGGGGTGCAGCTGGGGTGGGTGCATGCTGCTAGGAGGCTCTGGGGAAAGAGGGGGTGCAGCTGGACCTGGGCGGGTGCATGCTGCTAGGAGGCTCTAGGGAAAGGAGGGGAAAGGTGGGTGATGAGCCCCAAGAGCACCAGCCACACCCAGTGGGGCCCACGGGCAGGTAGTCCCTCTAAGACGCTTTCAACCAGCACACCCCAGCCCCCGGTGCCTCTTATAAGGCCCAGGGCTCCTGCTGGTGCTCACTGCTTCCATCCTCCACGCGTCACCCCTCCCTCCTTGGGGAGCCGTGGGGAGAAGTGATGGGTCGCCCAGTATTAATTTCTAACGCATCTCCCGGGCTTGGTTTCCCAGCTGCCCGAACTGGAACACGGTGGACCCAGAGGTGAGGGAACGGCTGACCAGACGCCATGAGGACGGAGAATTCTGGTGAGAAGATCAGAGGCTTCGGGGAAGGAGGGGTCCGCCCTGCCATCTTCACAGAAAATCAGGGAGCTTTTCGTGGCGAGGCCCGGACATGGGATCCGGGTCTGTGTTTGAAATCAAGACGAGCCCCTGAACAGAGAGACGCCCTTCCTTCCGGCGATTTCAGTGTGTCCCTCTCCCCGGGAGGGGTGGGTGTTCGGAGCGGAGCGGCCCCTGCAGTCATGCTCGGACCCCAAGAGAACACGGGGCACTTCTTAAAACGCCTTAAGAAACCGGTCCCCTGATCCGGGCTGGTTTTGTTCAGGCGTCAGATCTCGGACTGAAGGGTCACGGGTTCGGTTCCCATCAGGGGCACGCACCAGAGTTGCGGGTCCATCCCCGGCCCCGGTCGGTCTGGGCTGTGCGGAGGCAGCCGATCGGTGTGTGTCACATTGATGTCTCTGTGTCTCCCCCTCCCTTCCACTCTCTAAATATCGAGGGGAAAACTACCTGAGGGTGAGGATTAACAAAACAAAACAAAACAAAAAAAAAAAGAGAAAGAAAGAAAGAGAAACTGGGCTTGTAGCTCAGTAGACCTACACGCGTGTGTGTCTGTGCCGCTCCGGCCACCTCCCTCTGCCGGCGATTCGCCATTTACCGAACGCGTGCCCGCGCGCCGGCTCCTTTCCTTCTCCGGGCCTGGGGGCTCCCCTGGCTGCTCTGCCAGGCCCAGGTCAGGATGAGGGGTGTGCCCGCTTGTAACCCCGACGCCCGGGCCCCTCCTTCGCCAGGATGTCCTTCGGCGACTTCCTGCGGCAGTACTCCCGCCTGGAGATCTGCAACCTGACCCCCGACACGCTCACGGCCGACAGCTACAAGAAGTGGAAGCTCACCAAGATGGACGGGACCTGGCGGCGGGGCTCCACCGCGGGGGGCTGCCGCAACTACCCGAGTAAGGCCCCCTCACCCGACCCCACGGCGCGTCTCCGGCCCCTGGCTCCCTCTGCCTGCCTTGTCCCCACGTCCCCGTTTTCTCAGCCCCGTCGCCTCCTGCACTCACCTGCCTCCTGCCGGGGGGGGGAGCTGCGCCTGGCTGTTTGGGTGATGTCCTCGCCACGCCCCGGGGTCCCTGTGCCGTGGCCCTCCACCAGTCCCCCTTCCTGCCTGTGGGCCTCTGTAAACATGAGATGTGTTTACTGATTTAGAGAGAGGGGAAGGGGGAAGGAGAGAGAGAGAGGGTGAAGGAGAGAGAGAGAGAGAGAGAGAGAGAGAGAGAGAGAGAGAGAGAGAAACATCGATGGGCTGCCTCCTGCACGCCCCCGCCTGGGGATGGAGCCCACAACCCGGGCCTGTGCCCTGACCGGGAATCGAACCAGTGACCTCTTGGTGCATGGGGTTGTTGCTATGCTTAACCACTAAGCCACACCGGCCGGCCGGGGGGCCTCATCCACCAGCCCTGCTGGGAACCTCATCCCCTGGGCATGTCCAGACCGTAGTTGTTGCCCAGTCACCCCATACCCAGACGCTGC
Source organism: Antrozous pallidus (assembly GCA_027563665.1). Taxonomy (NCBI): domain Eukaryota; kingdom Metazoa; phylum Chordata; class Mammalia; order Chiroptera; family Vespertilionidae; genus Antrozous; species Antrozous pallidus. The sequence goes on along the minus strand of CM050529.1, from coordinate 7,021,227 downwards.
TCAGACGGGGTGAGGGCTGACTCCCCATCCGGCCCGCCGTCCATCGGCCTCCTGCCCTCCGGCCTCGATGGCCCAGCCTCCTCTCCCCGGGCCCCCCAGAAAGGATGTGGTCGGGATGGCATCTGCCCCTCGAGGTGCACAGCCGGGCGCTGGGAACACCCATCGCTCCGCGTCATCCTCACGGCCAGGTCCGGAGGCGGGCCCCCCATGGTCGCCTGCATCTCTCAGATGCGGCCTGCAGGCCAGAGCGGTCACGTGACTTGCCCGAGGCTGCTCAGCCGGTGGGAGCTGAGCCAGGCCGCCTGGCGGTGGCCCCGGTGCTCTGAGTACTGTGGCGGCCGGTCCTGGGCCCACACCGACGGCCGTTACCAATGAGAGGCCGGGGCTCCACGGGGCTCCCCTGGCCCCAGAGCAAGGAGCCGCCCGGGACCGGCTGGCTGGCACCTCTGTGTCGGCTCCCAGTCCTTCCCCAGGTGCCAGCTGCCGGGGCACAGGCAGGGACACGGGCAGGCCCGGCCCACTGGGTCAGGTACCACACTCGCGGCCCAGGCAGAATGAATGTGGCTTTGAGGGCCATGCCATCGCTGTGGCCACGACTCCCTCCACTGCGGTAGCCGGAGGGAGGCAGGCATATGCACATGCGTGGACATGGCTGTGCTCCAGGAGCCCCTCATTTACCAGCCAGGCCGCCCGCAGCCTGCAGAGCCAGGCTCTGCCAAGCCCGCCCTGGGGACGCCTTCATTTCCAGTTAGTTCTACTTCCTTAGGGGAGGGGGGGCCATCGGCGCGGCTGTCCTTAACCATGAATGAATGTCGGGTCCCTCCTGGAAATGGGTGTGGAGGTGAGGAGGGCAGACACCTGGGGGGATGGGGTGTGCAGGGGGACACAGAACAGGGGTGTTCCTGGGTTTCCTGAAGGGGGGCGGGAGCTAGTCCCTGAGTCTCCTCAGCCAGGCCCACCTGCGACCTCTCATCGGAGCCGGGAGGGGGCACCCCGAGGGGTACCACAGCTCACCACCCTGGTCCAGTGAGAAAGCCGACCTCCAGGACAAGCCAGGCTGGGCAAGCGAGAGGGGAGTTTCTGACTTAGGTCCCGAGGGACTCCGACAGCCCCCCCATCGCCCAGGCCCACCAGTCCCACCTCTGTGCTGGTCCCTCTGCTCAGGCTCTGCTGCCGGCCCCGCCTCTCCACCCGGCGCCCCCAGAGACAAGGGCAGAGGCCCCCGCCCCCCGTGCACCTGCTCAGGCCGGGCTGCGGCCTCCCCTGACCTGCCCGCCCGCCCGCCCCCCCGCACAGACACCTTCTGGATGAACCCGCAGTACCTCATCAAGCTGGAGGAGGAGGACGAGGACCAGGAGGACGGCGAGGGCGGCTGCACCTTCCTGGTGGGGCTCATCCAGAAGCACCGGCGGCGGCAGCGCAAGATGGGCGAGGACATGCACACCATCGGCTTCGGCATCTACGAGGTGCGTGGGGTCGCTGGCCACCCGCAGGCCCTCTCTCTCCCACCCCTCCCCCTCCCCCTTCGCTCCTCTCAGCCCTGCGAGCAAGGCCCCCCCCCCCATTTGAAAGGGTCCGAGCCCTTACAGATGCCCTCCTGGCCCTCCTCACATCCCCCTGGTCCGCCACCCCTGGTCCCCCCAGTTTCTAAAAACAGAGGCGCTAGGCTGAGAACAGCATGCGGGCCACATGGGGAGATGCTGAGGGAGGAAGCCAGACCGGGTTCGGCTGCTGGGGGCCAGCAGAGCCGTTGGATGGGGAGCAGGTGGTCCCACAGACACACCCACTGCCCAAGTCCAAGTCCTCCCTGCTCTCCCACCGAGGAAAGCCCAGCTGAGCCCCAGCGTGGGCCAGCCCGGCACTGTCCCTCTCCTCTGGGCGGGGCGGGCGGAGACCCTGACTGACCCCACACACGGGGCCCTGCCCCCCCCCCCCCCCCCCCGCAGCACAGACCAGCTTCTCACAGCTTCTGGCTGCAGAGGGAGGAAGGGGGGGGCGCAGAGGAGAGGGGGACAGCTGAAGTGGGTGCATGTGGTTGTGAGGGTGGGAGGGACCCAGTGGTGTGCTGGGGTGACTCCCGGAGGCCACAGGTGCCCATCGCCCCGTCTCTCCCAGCCCCACACCTAGTGAGCCCGCCCAGCAGCCCACAAACAGCCGTGTGGGAGGGGTATTTACACCAGGGAAATGGGCAGACGCTATAAATCGGGGCTCCGGCCCTCCCCCACGGGGAAAAGTCCTTGTATGAGCCTGGTGGCCGTTTGGTCCCATTTTAGAGATAACAAAGCTGAGGCCAGAAAGGGGGAATGACCTGGCCAAGGAAATCCGGACAGGATGTGGCCGACAGACAGACACCTCGAGCCGAGGCGGGCGGGCCCTAGCCGGGAACGCACCTGCCGGCCGGGCTGCTGGCTGGCTTCCTCCTGCCCGGGGCCCTGCCCTCCCCGGTGAGAGGCAGGTGTGGCATCGCCATGGCCGACTGGGTGATCTGGGCCAAGTCCGTGCCTCAGTCTTACGCTCCGCAACATGGGAATGGTGCTCGCGGCTTTCCGGCGTTACTGCTGGGCACGAGGTTGGTTGCGAGTGGGACGGGTTGAGTGTGGTGAGCCGGTGTGGTCCCCAGGGCTGCAGCTACAGAGGAAAGGACGGCCAGGCGGCAGTGCCCGCGGCGGGGGGCGTGCCCGTGCACCCCCGGGCGTTGGAAATAAGCGTGCGCTTCTCTCTTTCAGGTTCCGGAGGAGGTACGTCGGGCACGTCAGCCCCCAGCCCCGGGGCTCAGGTTCGCCAAGTAAATGGCTGAGACTGTCGGCTCGGGGTCCGTGACACGTGGCAGGGCTGGTCCATGGCCCCTCTAGGGCCCTGGCGAGGTGGCTCAGGCCCCGGTCCTGCTGGGGAGAGCAGAGCGTGGGGAACCTCAGGCTGCCGGCACAGGCCAGGCGTGGCTGAGTTCTGGGCGGACCATCTCTGGTCCTGGGGCCACAGGAGGCCCTGTGTGTCCTTAAACGAGTCTGAAGGCCCGGCCAGTGTGTCTCAGCGGTTGGTGCCGACCTAGGAACCAGGCGGTCGGGGTTCGATTCCCGATCAGGGCACAGGCCCGGGTTGCGGCTCCATCCCCAGTAGGGGGCGTGCGGGAGGCAGCCGATCGATGTTTCTCTGTCTTCGTGGGTGTCTCTCTCCCTCTCCCTCTCCCTGCCTCTCTGAAGTTAATAAAAAAGATATTTTAAAAACGAGCCCAAAGGGAAGTCGATGCAGACCTGGATCGGAAACCCAGCTTCCCGCCACGTGGCCACGCCACGCCCCCCGAGAGTCACTTGGGGGACGTGAGGCCCCGGAGCAGGTGCCCCGGAGGCCGCAGGGGGGGTTGGTCGGTCGCGTTGGCAGAAAGTCGCCGTTTCCCCGAAACGAGGCTGATGCCGCCGCTGTCGTCCGCCCGTCGGGGGAGCGAGAGCGACGGCCCGGCCTCCCTCCCACTTGTCTCCGTGTGCCCATCAGCTGGCCGGGCAGACCAGCATCCACCTGAGCAAGAAGTTCTTCCTGACGACGCGGGCGAGGGAGCGGTCCGACACCTACATCAACCTGCGCGAGGTGCTCAACCGCTTCAAGCTGCCGCCCGGCGAGTACGTGGTGGTGCCGTCCACCTTCGAGCCCAACAAGGACGGCGACTTCTGCCTGCGGGTCTTCTCCGAGAAGAAAGCCGACTACCAGTAGGTCCTCCCGGCGGCCTGCCCCGCCCCGCCCCTCCTCCGCTGCCACCGCTTCCCCACGTTGCTGTTTCCCGTTGAACGGCCTCTGTCGGGCCAGGTGACGCCGCCCCGTCGTGGGGAGAAGCCTGGGGAGCCCTGACCCCCTCAGCTCTCCTGCTGTCCAGGGTGAACGCCCCCCTCCTCCACACCACGGGACACCCCTCCCCGCAAAAGGTGTCTGACTTCCTGGCCCCGGGATGTTTGCGGTGATCCCGACGGCCAGCGCCGGGAGGTCCCTTAGCCGCCCTTCTCCGCGGGGTCGGCACTGCGGTTCGGACTCTCGGGGGCACCGTTTAAGGTGCTGCGGCCGGGGAACCAGCAGGCAGCGGTGTCTGCTGGAGGGGGGCGGGGGGGCTCAGCGTGGGAGATCCACGGGCCGAGGGTGTTGGAATGGAATAAAAAAAGCGGCTCCGGAGGCCGGGGAGCGAGCCGGCCGAGCACCGGCTCCAGGGGGGGGGGGGGGGGGGGGGGTGACGGGGGGACAGGACGCGGTGCTCCCTGATGGCCACAGCCCAGCGAACAAATGAGCCGGTCTCACTCCCCCAGCCGTTCGTTCGGCCATCGCTCTTCCTGGGGCATCTGTGCCCGCAGGGGACGGGCGAGGACCAGGGACACAAGGGCCCTCCTGCCCGCCCCTCGCTGGGCTTCACCCCGCCAGCTGTGATTTCTGCAGCGCATCCGCCACCCCGCGCCCCTCCCAGTGACACGGGTTCCCTTCTCTCCCAGGGTCGTCGACGACGAGATCGAGGGTGACTTTGAGGAGGTACGTGGGCCACCCCGGGAGCGGAGGCGCAGAGAGGAACCCCAGGTTCCAGGGGGGTCACAGGGGGAACCGAGGCCTCCTTCGGAGCCCCCCCCAGGTCCCGAAGGGCTGGGACAGACGCACAGACAAGGCTCCGTCCTCCCAAGTGCAAAGTCGGGGGAGGAAAACGCCTCGGAGTGGGGGCCATGGGCTCGGCTCACCGGCCAGCGTCCAGGCCCCCGGCACGGGCCGGCCCTCGCGTCCGCATCCCATTAGGGCCGATCGCCAAAGGCCACGTGGCCGAATGTCCCAGAAGCCACCTGTGCGAGAATCCGTCTGTCTCCCCACGTGGTTTCTGCTCCCGCTCATGGTTTTTCACTGGGAAAAAAATGAAGTTTTTACACCGTCCTTTATCCCAACCCCCAAACCTCACAGGCCAGGCCGGGAGTGAGGTCGAGAAGGGACTTGGGGGGTAGGGGGGGGCGGCGCCTGCCCGTCACCGCGTGGAACCCGCAGTCCCTCATTTCCGCGTCTCACCTTCCAGATCGTTGTCAGCGAGGACGACATTGACGACGGGTTCAGGAGGCTGTTCGCCCAGCTGGCCGGGGAGGTGGGTGTCCCCAGACCTCTGTGCTCTGGTTGGTGCTTGTCCTCAGGAGACTCCAGGTTCAAGGGCAGAGGAAGCCCAGCTGGTGTGGCTCCATAGTCTGTGGCTGAGCATCGACCTGTGGACCAGCTCGGCTCCCGGTCAAGGGCACAGGCCCGGGGTTGCAGGCTCGATCCCCAGTGGGGGGCGTGCAGGAGGCAGCCGGTCCATGATTCTTTCTCATCGTGGATGTTTCGATCGCTCACGCCCCGTTCCTTCTTCTCTGAAATAGTAAAAATACATTTTTCAGTAAGTCAACAGAGAGGAGAGTAAACGCAGAACCGGAGCCGGGAGGGATTGCAAGTAGCTCTGCCTCTGCTCCGCCTGCCTCGCTCGCCCTGTGGCTCCCCCATTTCTTCTCTGTCCCCCTCTAGCTGAGACATGGGACTCGGCCCCTCGTCCTTGATTTCCACAGATATTTGGGGGGATGGACAAGGCGAGCCACTCGCAACAGGGCATCGGACTTCCCTTTTCTTACAAAACCCCTCAGCCCTGGGGCTTCCGTTGGCTACAGAGTTCAGCCCTTTTTCTTCCCTCGAGACCAGGAAAAAGCCCCCCCAGGTCTCTATCAGTGGGCTTGCCCCCCCACCCCCGGTTACTCTGTGTGAGGAGGGGAGTGGGGACGGCTGAGCCCTGAGAGAGGGGGCCCGCCCTGAGGGACGGGAGGAGCCGGTCTGAGGCGGAGAGGGCCAGGAAGATGTGCTGCAGGGAGGGGTGCGGGAACTGAGACCCCCCGCCAGGCCGGGGGAGGGCGGAGTTTGTCCCTGTTCCCCATGCAGAGCGGAACGAGCACACCGAGACTGTTAGTTCGGGGTCAGCGCCCCCCAGCAGCTCTGAGGGCCTGTGGGGGGCACGGCTCTCGGGGCCGACGTGGCGGCTCCGTGGGCCACCGGCTCCGGGGCCGATAATGACGCCCCGCTTGCCCGCAGGATGCAGAGATCTCCGCCTTCGAGCTGCAGACCATCCTGAGACGAGTTCTCGCCAAGCGTAAGTCCCTCCGTGTGAACCGCACCGCCCCCCCCCCCCCCCCCCGCCGGCCTCGCCCCGGGCTGCTGGGCCTGCGCCGTTACCCCCACTCCTGGGGAGTGCTGCCCACGGGGGGCTGAGGGGGCTGCGTGACGCGACTCCCAAAACAACACGGGGTCCGGGGCCTTCAGGTCAGTCACTTCCCGCTCCACTGCTCACCGGCTTTGGGACCTAAACCCGGCCGTAGAACCTTCCGGATCGATTCCTTCCCTGCTGGACAGCCACGTTACTACTTACCTCTAAACGAGTAACGCGTAGAGCGAGCGTGTCAAACTCACAGGCTGACACGGGCCACGTAACCGAGGTCTAGGCGTGTGTGGGCCACAAGGAAAGAAAAGCTTCCGTTGCCATAGAAACGCAGGTCTGTTTCGACAGAGACAGGCTGAGTGCAAAGGGCTGAGATAAATGAGTCATCGTGAACATAAAGTAACGGAACGTTTTAATAAAAATCAGTATTTTTTCTTGGACGTTAACTTACCAGACAGAGTAACTGCACAAATTAATAAGCGTAGCACAAGTAAACCTATTTTTCCTGTTCTCCGGGAGCAAAATATTTCCCGTTGCGCACATCAAACCAGCCAGTCCCAGACGAATGCCGTGGCGTCGGCTGCAGAAATACTCGCTGCCGGTGTCGGCGGAGAGAAACGGGGCACCCGAGAGTAAGGGAAATAAACGCAACACAATTATAGTGTTTAGTCACTAGCAAACATTGTAGTTGGTTATTAATAATTATGTATAACAGGATGTTATAGAAATTAAAGAATGGACATCTTACTGAAACACCGTCATGTTGGCTGGGCCGCAACAATGCTCATTGTGGGCCGCACACAGCCCGCGGGCCGTGAGTTTGACATGCTTGGTGTTCAAACTGCCCAGCACAAAGCCTGCACCCCAGACATGGTGGCCATTGTGGTGAGTCATTAGTCAAAAGGCTGAGCAGCCTGGATGATGGGAGCCGGGAAGCACCCCAAGTCCCTGCATGCCCTGGTCATCTTCAGTAGAAAATGTACAAGGACTGATTGTTCACATCGCTGCCGGTGACCAGTAGGGGGAGTCACACACACACACACACACACACACACACACACACACACACCCCAACCCCCAACGGTCAAAAATCCTCATATGGTATTTTATGGTTATAGGGATAGAAACATCCATGATGAGAATCACTGACCGGCTGCCTCCTGCACGCTCCCTACTGGGGATCAAGGCTGCACCCGGGCCTGTCCCCCGACTGGGAGTCGCACCGTGGCTCATAGGCTGATGCTCACCGCTGAGCCACACTGGGCTCCTGTAACTTGACTCCCCCAGATATGCTTTTGGCCCTCAGATGATGGCAAGAGCGGGGTGCCTTTGGTAGTAAGAGAGCAGCCCGGAAGCAGGGCGTGTGTCAGAGGGACAAGCCTGGGCCAGACACGGGATGCATGCTGTCAGCCCTGAGGCCAGCCTGTGGGCGTCCCCAGCAATCCCTGGACCAGCCCCCCAGACGAAGCAGATCCTCCTCTCGGAGCCCGCAGCCCGCAGCCCGGAGCCAGGCCGGCGGGGTCTCCAGAGACACCAGCTCCTGCTCTGTGGCCACAGGCCCGGGGCTGTCAGAGCCCCGGGAGCCACAGCTCTCACCAGGGGCCAGGTCAGGCCGGGAGGGGCCGGGCAGGCTTCCCCAAACAGGCCTGGTGCTCGCCTCCCCGCTCCATCTGGAGGGAAAACAAGGCGGCGGTGTCTACCCTGCGGCTCGCCGCCAGGCACCGGTGAGGTCATAGGGCTCTTCGGCCTCATTGTTTCCGCACAGATGGGGGTGGGGGGGTGGGGGGGAACCAGCTGTTTGGCCTCCTGCTCGTGCTGCTGAGCTTGGGACCTCCCTCCCAGCTGCCTGGTGATTCCTGGCTGCGCCCGTCCCACACACAGTCCTCTCCCCTAAATCCCTGTCCACACACCCCACACACAGCCCCTCATCCACACCCCACACAGCCCCCCCACACCCCACACACAGTCCCCTGACTATACCCCACACACAGCCCCCCATCCACACCCCACACACAGCCCCCCCACACCCTCCACACAGCCCCCTGCCTACACCACACACAGCCCCCTGCCTACATCACACACACAGCCCCCCATCCACACCCCACACACAGCCTCCCCACACACAGTCCCCTGACTACACCCCACACACAGCCCCCCATCCACACCCCACACCCAGCCCCCCATCCACACCCCACACAGCCCCCTGCCTACACCACACACACAGACCCCCATCCACACCCCACACACAGCCCCCCCACACCCCACACACAGTCCCCTGACTACACCCCACACACAGACCCCCATCCACACCCCACACACAGCCCCCTGCCTACACCACACACAGCCCCCTGCCTACATCACACACACAGCCCCCCATCCACACCCCACACACAGCCCCCCCACACCCCACACACAGTCCCCTGACTACACCCCACACACAGCCCCCCATCCACACCCCACACACAGCCCCCCCACACCCTCCACACAGCCCCCTGCCTACACCACACACAGCCCCCTGCCTACACCACACACACAGACCCCCATCCACACCCCACATACAGCCCCCCGCCCACGTCTGAAAGGGATTCAGGCCCAGACTGGCAGCTCTGAGACGGGTTAGGTTCTAACCTTTACGAGGACACCACGAAGACGGTGGGGACCAGGCGCACACGGGCAGGGTCTCAGCCGGCACCAGGAGAGGCCCCCCGGGAGAGAGCGGCGTCTCCAGTAGCTCCTGGGCCTCGGGCCTCTCACCCGCCGGGCACAGGGGGCTGGGAAACACCTGTGGGCGACGCCAGCCCGGCCTCCCCGAACTCACGTGCCCCACGTCTCTTTCCCACGGCGACTCTGCACCTGGGAGCACCCCAGGACTCAGTCCTTCACCGCTGTTTTACTTACTTTATTTTTTTAACTATATTTTATTGATTTTTTTTACAGAGAGGAAGGGAGAGGGAGAGTTAGAAACATCGACGAGAGAGAAACATCGGTCAGCTACCTCCTGCACAGCCCAGCACTGTGGTTTCGATTCCGGTCAAGGGCATGTACCTTGGTTGCAGGCTCCTCCCAGGCCTGGGCCCTGGGGTGCAGGCAGAAGGCCACCAATCGAAGTGTCTCTCTCCCCTGGATGAAGTTTCTCTGTCTTTCCCTCTCTCTCCCTCCCACTCTCCCTAAAAACCAATGGATAAAACTCCCTCAGGCGAGGATGAACCACGACCACCTAGATGGGCTACCTCACATCTTGCCAGTGGCCACCGTATCCGGGGGTGCCCATCCAGGGCCCTGCCCCCGCGGTGGGAAGTGCTCTCGCCAGTGCGGCTGTCGGAGGTTTCCCTGTCTCTCTTACCTCGTCTTCTAGGCCAAGATATCAAGTCCGACGGCTTCAGCATCGAGACCTGCAAGATCATGGTCGACATGCTGGATGTATCCTTTCCCGTGCCCCCGAGAACACGGGCCGGGGAGCCCGCCGTGTCCCCCTGCAGAGAGAGCCAGACACGCTGCCCCCCGCCCCCCCTGGGAGACCAGCTGCTGCGTGGGTGTAGGACTGTTGTCACCAGGGACCGTGTAACTTCAGGGGAGGGAAAGCCACAGCCCCGGCTCAGAGGGCAGTGGGCGTGTCCCTGGGAAGGGGGCAGGACACCCATGGTACGCCCACCACCCTCTGCCCCAAGCGACAGTGTTCCTGCTTCCTCTAGGAAAACACACACGACCCTTGAACCATGAGGGGCACCAACCCCCGCATCATCGAAAATCCTCCTCAAAACTTAACGGCTAATGACCAACCATTGACCGGAAGTCTTACCAATACTGCCAACAGCTGATGTACACATATTGTGGGTGACAGGCGTTATATACCATACTAGAGGCCTGGTGCACGAAATTCGGTGCACTTCTTTCCCCCGGATGCCGGCACCAGCCTCCCTCTGGCACCAGGGATCTGGGCTTCCCTCTGGCCACTGGCAGGCATCCAGGACACGGGCTTCCCTCGCAGTCCCAGCTTCGTCCGGAAGGATGTCCGGAAAGATGTCCGGTCTAATTAGCATATTACACTTTTATTATTACAGATTCTTTTTTTAAAATATTTTTTATTGATTTTTTACAGAGCAGAAGGGAGAGGGATAGAAAGTCAGAAACATCAATGAGAGAGAAACATCGATCAGCCGCCTCTTGCATGCCCCCCACTGGGGATGCGCCCGCAGCCAAGGTACATGCCCTTGACCAGAATCGAACCCGGGACCCTTCAGTCCGCAGTCCGACGCTCTATCCACTGAGCCAAACCAGTTTCGGCTTATTATTACAGATTCTTACACTGAAGTAAGCTACAGGAAATGTTGTTAAGATCATAAGAGAAAATACACTTATAGCACTGGGCATGTTTATTGAAAAACATCGGCATGGCAGCAGACCTGCCTAGGTCCAGTCTGTGTTGTTGCAGGGTCTCCTGTATTCCCTAAGCCAGTGGTCGGCAAACGGCGGCTCGCGAGCCACATGCGGCTCTTTGACCCTTCGAGTGTGGCTCTTCCACAAAATGCCATGGCCTGGGCGAGTCTGTTTTGAAGGAGTGGCATTAGAAGAAGTTTAAGGAATTTGGCTCTCCAAAGGAATTTCAGTCGTCCTGTTGGTATTTGGCTCTGTTGGATGAGTTTGCTGACCATGGCCATGAGATCTCTGATGCGAATGTTTCCTCTGGCCACGATGTTGTTGACTGTGGAGACCACAAGCTTGTGGGAGACCAGTGGTGTGGGAGACGGGTGTGTCTGGGGGGACAGATAGGATGATGTGCAGACGCTCCATCGTTTCCTGTCCTGTTCCTGGTGCCCCTGAGAAGTGTGGGCAGGGGTGGTCCAAGCTTCTAAGAAGTTCTGTCTCGGGCTCCTGGTGCCCACTGTGTTGCTACCTCCCAAAAGACCTCTCAGAAAGGCGCCCACAAATACTCCCCGAATCGGCAAGCCCCAAAGCCCCCTGCATGTCATCCGACAGCTCCTTTTCAGCATGACCTGGGGTCCCCATGGCACCCCCAGACCAATCGGTGAGCAGCAGGTGTCTCCCCAGAGCTCCTGTGGCCCAGAGTGCCCAGCGGCTTTCCTTAACCGGGGGGCAGTCCGATGGCAGCGGCAAGCTGGGCCTGAAGGAGTTCTTTGTGCTGTGGACGAAGATTCAGAAGTACCAGGTGAGTGCAGAGGCGGCCGGCGGGCCGGGTTTGGGTCAGGGAGGCGCTGTGCACGGGCATCTCCCAGGGCGTGAGCTCAGGATGAGGGAAGGCAGGCCCCGCAGATGCCCAGAGCACAAAGCGAGGGCTTTGCAGGCTCCGTGGTCCGCTCCCCGCCTTCAGCGCGCTGAGCAGACACGGGGTCTTCCGGAAGCCGCCCTCCAAAGGGCCGTGTGGCCTCCTGTGCTCTGGCATTTTAACGGCCCGCGTATACAAACACCTAAGACAGGCTCGCGACCCCCTGTTGGCCAGCTGACTGGACGCTCACACAGAGGCAAAATACCATCAGCTGCTGAAGGCAGGAACCGCGCGGGGCCCGTCCTGCCCCGCCCTGCCCTGGTCAAGGTCAGGAGCAGGTTCCCATCCCCGTCTTGCCTTGCCGTTGCAGAAGATTTACCGGGAGATCGACGTGGACCGGTCTGGCACCATGAACTCCTACGAGATGCGGAAAGCCTTAGAAGAAGCAGGTGAGATACCACGATTGCGCTTTTTAGATTAAAAAAATTGTTTTCAATATATTTGTATTGATGTCAGAGATGAAGGGGGGGAGAGAGAGAGAGAAACGTTGATGATGGGAGAGAATCACTGATCGGCTGCCTCCTGCACACCCCGAAATGGGATCAGGCCCTCCACCCGGGCATGTGCCCCAACCAGAATAGAACCTGGGACCCTTCAGTCCGCAGGCTGACACTCTCCACTGAGCCACACTGACCAGGGGCACCGCGCTTTCTTTTGCCTCATCGGGAGCGTATGGGACGCACCCAACACAACAGGCAGTTGGGGAGCGGTGAGATAAAGCAGGTGCCCAGTTAGTACAAACCCATCCCGTTCGTGTCTCCTGTAAAGGCCAGGTGCTCTGCCCACGAGGCCGTCCTGCAGCTAAGCCTCCTTTCGAGAAGCCTGGCGGGTCCAGCAGGCAAGGCCAGCTCTCAGCAGCGCCCCCAGCTCCCCCTTTGGGGTACAGGGCTGGTTAGGCACACGTGGGGTGTCTCTACACCTCTTAAGGAAGTCCCTGGCAGAATGGGATACCAATAACAGGGACACGAGCTTGTGGGAGACGGTGTGTTTGGGGGGATAGATCGGATGATGTGCGATTGTTCACTGTATCAGCAAAGACCCCAGATCACTGGCTTAAACGAGATACATCTTTTTCTCACTTAACCCCCCGAGCTGAAGAAGATCAAGGCTGGGAGGGCGCCCCCTGCTATTAGGGACCCGGCTGTCACCAGTCCTCAGAATGTTGCCTTGGGACCCAAGGTGGCCTGCCATCACACCCCCATCCTGGCAACGGGCTAACTGATGGAGGGAAAGACACAGGCTGCAAGGGATGCTGGGAAGTGTGACCTTGCTCCCAGGCAGCCAGGACCCCAGAGCAAATCTACTCCTGGAAGGAAATCATATCCGTGTACCATGAGCTTCTGCTACAGGCATCCAGGAAGAATCTAGTCGCCAAGATGACGCAGCGCTAATCAAACAGGAAAGGCACTGGCTGGCTTACCCCCCGGAACGGTGTGACCGGAAACGGGGACAGACAGGGCAGCGAGGAGCCAGGCAGGGAGCAGGGGAACAGTCTGGAAGCGATGGTCGAAGGCCCTGGCTCTGCGAAACCAAACCGGCCGCCCCGGCTGCAGGGGCCACGCGGGTTCTGTGTTCAGAGGCCGGGGTGCGGTCCCTCCTGAGCCAGTGTCTGCTCGCCCTCCCCCCTCAGGGTTCAAGCTGCCCTGCCAGCTCCACCAGGTCATCGTGGCTCGCTTCGCCGACGACGACCTCATCATCGACTTCGATAACTTCGTCCGCTGCCTGATCCGCCTGGAGACGCTCTTCAGTGAGTGCAGCCCGCCCTCCACGCGGTGGCCTCGCGGGGACCCAGGCTGTCTGTCCGGTGGAGGGCGGAGGCCCTCTCAGGAAGGAGGAAAGACTTGGGAGACTCGGTGACGCGGGTGTGGAAGGGGGAGGAGGTGATGTGCCTGTCGCTGCAGCTCGCTCACGGGGGACCCCCTGCTTCTCTTCCTCCCCAGGGATATTTAAGCAGCTGGACCCCGAGAACACGGGAACCATTCAGCTCGACCTGATCTCTGTAAGTGCAGCCCCTCGCCCGGATGGGAGGGGAGAGGGAGGGAGGGAGGGAGAGGGAGGGGAGGGAGGGCTGTCGCCTGGAGGACAGGGACCTGAGGTTGGTGGGCCTGTTAGAAAGCTCTCGGGTCTGCTGGGGACAGGCCTAGGAGTGGGTCTAGGACCCCATGTCTGGCTCTAGAGCGCCGGAAGCGCACCTGGTCCCTGCTGAGTGGAGATGAGAAGAGGGGGCTGCAGACCCTTCTTAGAAACACACCCTGCTAACCAGCAAGCTTGGGCTGAGGGGCTTCTAGCAGGAAATCCTTCACATGAACTTCAAGTGCATTCTTAGGACAGATGGACTTAAAATAGCTGCTGCGAAAATCCTTCCCCCTTTCAGATCAAGTACGTCATCCCCAGTGTGGGGCGTGCAGGAGGCAGCCAGTCAATGATTCTCTCATCACTGATGCTTCTATCTCTCTCTCCTTCTCTCCCTTCCTCTCTGAAATCAAGAAAAAAATATATTTAAAAATAAAACCCTTCAGGCCACAGGCCGGCGCTCTATCCACTGAGCCAAACCGGCTAGGGCAGTGGTCGGCAAACTCAGTCCACAGAGCCACATACCAACAGTACGATTGACATTTCTTTTAAGAGCCACATTTTTTAAACTTAAACTATATAGGTAGGTACATATTAACTTAATTAGGGTACTCCTAAGCTGCCCTTTGCTAAAAACTCAAAGGGTCAAAGAGCTGCATGTGGCTTGTGAGCCGCAGTTTGCCTACCTCTGGGCTAGGGCTAAAAATATACTGCCAAGTCCTGCTACCCAGGCCCATCCAGGCCGGTTCGGTCCGAACCCGTATTCGAGCTCCCAGTGAGAACCAAGGTTGAAAAAACACTCGCTTAAGGGAGAGCTACACCCCAGACTCCTACTGATGGGGTGAAACAGAGAGAAACTAAAAGGAACAATAGTGACTAAACTTCCCTAAGAAAGTATTACGCTCCCGTGTCTGGAACCCCAGCAAGGCCCCCTTCTGAAACGCTTACCAACCCGGATTAAACCGGAATACCAAGGCCACCCAGGCACCGGGTCCTCCCGCCATCCGATGACAGCACCCTCCCTCCCGTCCGAGAGGAAAGCCGGCTCGGGCACGCCTTCATCACCACCGGCTTCGGTTGGCACTCCACGTGCGGGGCACCCAGCTGCAAGGGCTGGGAGGGGGGAGGGGGAGAGTCGGGGGAGGGACAGGCCAGTGGCCAAGACCCATGGACCAGAGAGGATTGCTAAGTCCTAAGAAGGCAACCCTTTCCCGTGAGTTCTGAGCCCGAGAGAGCGAGCATCTAGAGCTGCTTGGCTCCATGGTGTACCCGCAGTACCGTCAGCCGCCAGCAGGATGCTGAGCTGGTTACAAGGCACACGGACTGGCTTAGCACAGGTGGCCCAGGCGACAGCCGTACCCTGAGAGTGCGATCTCCGGTGGAGGCCACACCGTTGACACCACCGTGCCAGCCACTAAGCCCTGACACTCTAGCCCTTGTCCGTTGTTGCTGGCAACACCACTCCTCCCCAGCTCCCCCCGCCCACGCCGGCCGGCTGCCATCTCGGCCCACCCACCCCAGTGCCCAGGGAAACACAGGCCTCCCGGCTCCCCCTCCTGTCCTCGCCGCCCCTTCCTCAGGCGCCTAGAGCTACCCACACGCTAGTCTTTGCGGAGGGTGAGCAACGCCACGTCGAGAAAATGCCCTCGGTTTGCAGTCTGCTCGGCCTTGGCTGCAGGTGGCGTCACCCGCCGACTCTGCCAAGTCCTGCTACCCAGGCCCATCCAGGCCGGTTCGGTCCGAACCCGTATTCGAGCTCCCAGTGAGAACCAAGGTTGAAAAACACTCGCTTAAGGGAGAGCTACACCCCAGACCCCTACTGATGGGGTGAAACAGAGCAAAAGGCCCAGTGGCTGCTAGAGTTTTGAAGTCTAGAGAGAGCCGGCGCGTAGAGCTGTTTGGCTTCATGATGCACCCGTAGTACCTTTAGCCGCCAGGGTTAGAGCAATGGCCTGTGCACCGAAGGGTCTTGGGTTCGATTCCCCAGTCAAGGGCTCGTGTACCTGGATTAGGTTTGATCCCCAGTCCCAGTCAAGACAGGGGCAGGCAGCAACCAATCGAAGCGTCTCTCCCACATCGATCTTTCCCAGCCTCCCTCATTCCCTCCCTCCCTCCCTGTCTCTCTAAAAATCAACAGAAAAAGCATCCCCCGGTGAGGATTGACAACAAAACCCAGTGAACGTGGTAATCCCGATGTTGTCTGAGTGGCACATTCCATGTCTCATTCAGCCCTGAATATAGTTCATGACCGTTTGCTTCCAATATCAGCCTTTTCCTAACCTGATAAAAACTAGACTCTAGAAATCAGGCAGAGAAAGGTGTGAGCTGGCACACTGCTATCTTAACCCTCACGCAGCTTTTCTGGTACCAAGTCAGGCCTTCGGAATCACCTACAGATAAACTGCCTTTTATTTTAAAAAGTCATTGAACTTTTTTTTTTTTTTCCTTCCTCCCAGTGGCTCTGTTTCTCAGTACTTTGAAGTTATAAACAAGTTTGCCTGAAGACTTCTGGTGAAAGAAAACCAGCCACGGACTAAGCTTTCACAGAGACAACTTTTATCCGGACCTCGATTATGGGAACATTTACGTAAACCGATGATAATAGCCGAACATAACAATACCATTTGAGATAGGAAAAGATTTGCATATGGTTAGACTAAATGCGAGTGAGTCGCTTAACCCTCGACCAGCTCAAAGAAAGCTTTAAATCTGTACATAGGATACACTTTTTACTTTCACACACACGGTCCCTTTAGAGCAATATTCAATCAGGTAAAAAAAAAAAAATAAGTGCAGGTGTTCAACAGCTGAGCAAACAGTCCATCTCAGAGGACACAAGGTCCTGCTGGGAATACTGAAAGCAACTTTAAGTTCAAAAATGCAGCTTCAACATTTACCAAACAGCAGCTCAGGGCTCACCAGTTCCCTTAAGTAAAATCGGAGCGACTAGTGTGATGGCCAACAGGGAATCCTGTCACGGCCCGAGACCCCGCTCTGTCACCCGTTAGACAGGAGACGGTTTACGGGCCCCTGATCTGGCCCTACACTGAGCTCAAAATCCCGAAGGGGGTCCACTCGTGGCCGCGGACACACACACACACACACACACGCACACACGGGGCCGGGGCATCCAGCTTGCACACCTGTTGTGACGAAGACAAAACAGGCTGCTGCCTGCTCGAGCTCCCGCACGCGGCCACCTCCAGTGTCTCGCAGAGTGGGGGGTCGGGGGAGGGGCCCCGGAAGAGAGGACAGCTGGGCTCTCGCTTCCCCTGGGCTGTGCTAACAGGAATGCTGCCTTGTTGCCTTACCTCCTGCCGAATGCTGTTCAATAAAGAGTCGCCTGGACACCCCTGCGTACTGTGCTTCTCTCTGACCCCGGGGGACCCCTGATTCCCGGGCTGGGGGGGGGGGGGGCACGACGCAGAAAACCAGAACCAGCAGCGCGCAGAGTCCCACAGTTCACTTTTATTACAACTGTTTTCAAAGCCGGCTATGATCTTGACAAATGTTATGGGTAAGTTTATAACAAGTCTAATTCCCAAGATACAAAAGGCAATAAATATAGATTCAAAGGCGGCCTAAAAACAAGATTCCAAACCTAATTATCTGTATATGCATAGTTCTTAAAATGCTACAAGCACGTGTAACAGCGCAGTCACAGCTCACCGGCTCCCCGCCGCTCTTCACCGACAGTGCACGGGCATGCGCACTCTGGAGCTTCATCGGGCCATCGGAGGTGGCCCCTGGGGGCCTGTGATGGCACTGGTCCTGCCCGTGTGGGGACAGGCACAGGAGCAGGTGCTGGGTAACGCCAAGGGTCTCCCAGGAGCCCGACAAGTGGCCGTTTCTCGCGGAAAGGTGTCGCCGTCTGAGTGGCCCCTGGCCTGTCCGAGCGCAGTGAGGTCACTTCGTCTAGGCGCCATTTCCTGTGCCGCTGAGACCTGCCATCCTTCATTTCTTCCAGGCCACATCCTCGAGGCCCCCCCGTTAACAGCGCCATTAGAACCAGTCTTCTGAGATTGTGCCCCAAACAATCCTAGGACTTCTTAGTGATAACAGATTAATTCTTCATTAGCTACATTCAATCAGGTTTCAGGCCAAGCTCCTCTGTCTCGGTTTAATTCTTGGGTACAGCTGTAAGAGAGTTTACAAAACGTTTACATACGTACTGTTAACGAAAAAGCCACGGAAACCTGTAAAGAATTTCAGTGAGTTTATTTGAGGCAAAAACTGTCGACATATTCTGGGAAGCAGAAGCTCAAGAAACTGAGTTAATGCTCTGCAGAACGGCGGGTCACAATTCTATTTAACATCGCAATCAAAGAAGGGACATAGGTGGGTTACATGAAATCCACTGGTGATGGATTAAAGAGGTGGGATAAAGCAAAGCGGTGGGAAACCCCTGGGATTGGATAAAAAGTAAAATGATGGACATATACTTAGGAGAGTGTAGGAACAATTAACATGATAATGAAGGAATTTGTGGCATCTGTCCTGGCGCCCACCACATCTGGTTGTGCCCCAGGGGCTCCAGAAAAAGGGAAGTTACAAGTTTCCCAGACATCTCACAGATATGTTATCCTAGAGGCAAAAGGCAAATGGCTCAGGAAAGATCTCAGTTGATCTTTGTCAGGGAAAATACAGGCCAGGACATGACTACCCACCATGACCTGTCTGCAGTTATTTAATTTTCAAACCATCTTTTGTGGTGACTTTAGGTCTCTGAGTTTGCAAGACCGCCACGCAGGCCTCCCCTGAGCTGTCAGGTCAGCACGCGGCTCCTTCCGTCCACAGCACAAACGTGGGAGCAGAACTGCTCAGCACACGGGGCGGGGCATGCGGGACAGGAAAGAAACTGTTAAGGATTCCTTCTGCCCTGCGGAGCCCCCAGATGCCCGAAGTCACAAAGATTCACGTGCAGCAACTCTGAGCTCGGGGACACTCGGAGCCACAGGCCCCTCAGCGGCACCGCGCCACTGCAGGGACAGGACCCACAATGCTCTCAGCTCGAGCTCCACTGCACGGCCTGCCCCGGGAACAAGTCTGAGGAGGACGCCACCGGCTGCGTGACAGTGACCGCACTCTCTGTGTCCCGCACCCGAAGCTCCATTTCCAGGGAAACGTGAGAGATCCAGACTGGGTGTCTACAGATCCGAGGAGGGATAAGGGGAGTGTTTTGTTTGGGGTTTTGTGGGGCTGTGTTTTCCATAACAAGGGCTGGAGGGGAGCGTGTGTGTGAAGGTCACAAGATCCGAAGCCGGGAAGCCAAGAGCAAGTCAGGCTAGTAATTCAGCTGGCGAGGAACAAAAGCTCCTTCCTCCCCCACTCCTCTCACAAGGCGAAAAGAAGCTTTTACTGAAAGAAAGGAGTCAGGCTTGCAGCCAACACTGCAAAAGTAACTGGAGGATCTGCGTTATAAAAGGGTTATTTTTCTCTCCGAGAAAAGATATTTAGCCAGCACAATTTTCTAAACTCGTAGCTGAGCCTCTGGCTAAGAATTCAACATGTATGCAATTTCCTTTTTAACTTTCAGAGAAACAAACAAAGGAATGTGGTGTGGAGGCCACGTCTCTCCAGAGGGGACTTCTGACGGACTGAGAATACTGGGCGCGGGGCTGAGGGTCTTCGGTGCAGCCCGTGGTTCAGGAGCTCCCCACACGCACGGGCAGACCCCGCTGGGACCCTCCCACCACCACCCCCTCACTCCCCGCCCCACGCTGCCACCACAGGACCTCCCTGTCAGGGGCTGAAATAACACCCCAACAAGCAGCCAGCTCTCGAGGCTGGAGAAGGCGGTGTGTGTTTGCTGGGCTTGTCCGAGAGGGGAAGAGGCGCTCAGACACGCACCGCCCTGGTGCTAGGACTGAGCAGAAGCGATCGGGGGCTGGGAGGAGAGCGCCTCCATGTCTCCACTTCATCTGGGGACGACGAAGCCGCTAAAGGCCCTACGGTCCGTTTCTCTTCACTCCAGGACCCTCTGTCAGTTACGTTCCGACACAGAGGAGCGCTGTCTGTCCAGTAACAAATCCTGCATCACAGGCAGCGTGGAGGTGGGTGAAGTCACTTAGGCTGCACAGCAGACAAGTAACAATGGAGAAGGGAGAGCCTGGGGGACAGGCTGGTCACCAGCTGGCCGGCCAGGCCCCAGCACGCGTCACTTTAACCAGCTGGCCGCAGGGTGCCAGACAGAGGCTGGGCCAGGGCCTCGCGGCCGGTCGAAGCTCTAAGTGGGCACAGGCCATGTCTGCCCCACAGCTGATGGCAACAGCAACAGAACCACCTCCGGCCACGGCCAGCCACCCGCTGTACCCCAGTCTCGGGAGGCGATCTTCTCCAGCCTCCCCACCTGCCTCCCGAGGCCACGGCCATGGTCACAGTCACCCAGGTCCCAGGCTGCGCACCTGCCGGGTGGGAGCCAGGCGGCCCAGTCACCCAGGTCCCAGGCTGCGCACCTGCCCGGGTGGGAGCCAGGCGGCCCAGTCACCCAGGTCCCAGGCTCAGCACCTGCCCGGGTGGGAGCCAGGCGGCCCAGTCACCCAGGTCCCAGGATCAGCACCTGCCCGGGTGGGAGCCAGGGCGGCCCAGTCACCCAGGTCCCAGGCTCAGCACCTGCCCGGGTGGGAGCCAGGGCGGCCCAGTCACCCAGGTCCCAGGCTCAGCACCTGCCCGGGTGGGAGCCAGGCGGCCCAGTCACCCAGGTCCCAGGCTGCGCACCTGCCGGGTGGGAGCCAGGCGGCCCAGTCACCCAGGTCCCAGGCTGCGCACCTGCCGGGTGGGAGCCAGGCGGCCCAGTCACCCAGGTCCCAGGCTGCGCACCTGCCGGGTGGGAGCCAGGCGGCCCAGTCACCCAGGTCCCAGGCTCAGCACCTGCCCGGGTGGGAGCCAGGGCGGCCCAGTCACCCAGGTCCCAGGCTCAGCACCTGCCCAGGTGGGAGCCAGGGCTACTGACCTGTGTGCTGTTCCTTGTCAGTGACATCGGCCCCTCCCGCCCTCAGACTCGCTTGCTTCCTCACCCACGGGCTCTGCAAGCGCTGGTCCCTGTAAGCTGTGAGCTCAGTCTCCCCTAACTCCCGTTTCCCTGCCCGGTTCCCACAGCCACAGGCCCAGGCGCACACAGGATGAAACACAGACCCTGTGAAGGGGCTCGGGCCCAGTCCACAGGGGTCCTCCCCGTCCCTGTCCGCCCAGCCTGCCCCCGAAGCCCCGCTGAGTCTCACCAAGACGGCCCTCCCTCCGTGCGCTCTTGGTTTTCAGGATCTTACCATTTCCTGGTTTCTACGAAACTACAACTCAAACGGCACAGACAGAACAAAGAACCCTTCTCGCTGCCGGAGGGGCAAACCCCGTTTAAACACACTCATTTCCAATGGCCTGAGTTTGCTGCCAAATACCTTCACTCGACCTGCACACGCAGACAGGGCCCTGCCTCCAGGCCCGCAAACACGGACACGGCCAACTGGCCATCCACAGGAGCCACCGAACATGTGGCTTTCAGCCCCAATTAGACCGTCCACACTGTAAATTCCCTGTCCCCTAACACCCGAGTCTGCACAAACCCCGCCCGCGTCGGGACTCACCCCCAGCAGGTTGCGGGGCACGTAGCCCTCCTTGTCGTCCAGGCGCGCCCACCACCACTCCACCTCGGCCTCGTCCTCCCGGCGCAGGACGGTCATGCAGTCGCCTTCCCTCAGGGGCAGCTCGTCGTCGTTCTGAGGCTCGTAGTCCCATAGCGCGTAGATGACGCCCTTGTTCATGATGCCCATTTTCTCCTGGACGCCTGCAGCGGGCGGGGACACAGCACAGGCGATGTAACGTGGAGCCTGCGTGGGGGCGAGCAGGCCCCCAGCGCCTCTCCACTGAACACGCAGGGTCCCGGGCAGGGAGGGCGGGCCGCAGAGCACAGCGGACAGACAGACGGGGTGCCTGTGCTGCCGGCTCTCAGCTCGCACACTGACCACACCTGAGCACCTCCGCACGCTGGTCTGCTCCCACACGGATCTGCAGGCCCAGGGCTCAGAAAGAACCGCTACGGGCGAGGACATGTGTGAGCGCACGCCGTCCCCCCCAGCCTACTCTCAAGCATCGTGGCGGGAATTCAGAGAGCCTCATCTCCCCTGAACTCCGAGCTGCAGCGGGAAGAGCAAAGGCACCCGGCCCCTCACTAAGCAGCAAAGGCCCAGCAGGGGACCCTCTTGCGGTCAGAGCCCAACTGCCTCGAGGCCAGACGTGGCTCCCGGACACCAGCTGCCCTGACGCCGTGGCCCAGGCGGCCCTGGACCACGGGCGACGCCCAGGACCACGGGCGACACGAGAATGTTTCCACAGAAACGTGCTGACCGAACCGCACCCAGAGCAGCGGACAGCGTCGCGGCGTGCCGGACACACGTCACGCGCGGCTACGCACCGTACAGGAACTGGGAGCACTGCGTGTAGCCCTCCTCCATCTCCTCGCACTTGTCCGCGGCCGTCTGCATGTCGCTGTAGGTCATGGCAAACACGGCGGCCCCCGACTCCACCAGGAACTTGCACACCTGCACGTTGTTGCAGGAGGCGGCGCAGTGCAGGGGGGTCCTGTGGGGGAGACAGCAGGCTGGGGATGGTTCGTAACCGAATGGCACCGGCTGCGACCTCATCTGGAAAGGAAGTTCTTGAGCCTGTCGTCTACGAAGCCCCTCCTTCCGAGAACTCGTCACAGTTTCCTTTAAGTCGGTTACACACAGACGCCCAGCCCATTAAAGAACCACAGCCACTGAGGGGCACGTGCGAGTGCGGGAGGGGGCGGGACCCAGGAACTGAGCGACAGGACATGAAACCTGGGTGATAACCTAAACCTGGACGAGATGTACCACATTCCGGCGTATAAGACGACCGGAACTGACGATGAGAGGGGGAAGATGACAAACAATAGAGAGAGCAGGTGCCGGGCAAGTCCCTGGCAAGTTAGCAACGCCCATCATGATGCAAGCTACGGTTTTACACCGGGCGTATAAGACGACCCCCGACTTTTGAGAAGATTTTCCTGGGTCAAAAAATCATCTTCTATGCCGGAAAGTACGGTGTATTCAGATGCTCTGAAGCTCCAGCCTGATTATTCTGCCAGAGTAGAGGACACAACGGCCTTTCCATTAAAGACCTGTACTCGGGACATGTGCCTCGCCATTAACACCATTACCGACTCTCGCCAGCACCGCAAGTGCTTTATTATGGACCGCAAGCAACCTCAGGCTGACAGAAAGGCCCAGGCTCAGAGGAAGGGCTTGAGAAAATTTTTTAAATATATATATTTTAAATTGATTTCAGAGAGGAAGGGAGAGAGAGAGCGGGATGGAAACATCAATGGTGAGAGAGAATTATTGATTGGCTGCCTCCTGCACACCTCCCCACTGGGGGTGGGGGAGGAATGGAGCCCCAAACCCGGGCATGTGCCCTTGGCCGGAGTCGAACCTGGGAGCCTTTAGTTCACAGGCCAATGCTCTATCCACTGAGCCAAACCGGCTAAGGCTAGGGCTTGAGAATTTTAAGCAGACCCTAACGTACACATGATTCTGTTTCTTTACCCTTCTTCTCCCTCCCCTCTTCATTTCGTTCCGCTTGGGCCCACAGCTTTAAAAAAATGCCCCATCCCCGACCCAGGCGCTATCGCTAATGGCGGACTCTAACTACAGATTGCTTGCTCATAGTGGGAAATCACGGATAAACCGCGTTCCCAACAGGAAGGAAACAAGGACGTCATCACGCGTTAAGACTTTGTTTCCGCTAAATTTTTAAAATGGACTGAAACGCGAGGAGTTGCCAGGAACCCTCACCACCCGTCGCTGTCGGCAGCGTTCACGTTCACGCCGAACTGCACCAGGAACTTGACGATGTCCGCGTGGCCGGCGCACACGGCGTTGTGCAGCGCCGTGATGCCTTCGTCGTTGGGCAGGCTGGGGTCCTCCACCTGCAACAGCAAGAGGACGGGGCGCTGCTCCAGGGGATCACACCTGAGCCGCCCCCCGAGGGCTCGGCAGGACCATGAGGACAGAAACAGGCGTGTGGCCCTTTTTAAAAATCATAATTAAAACCCACACGAGCCAGGAAAACGACGCCTAGAACAATTCTAGAAATCAGACAGACCAAACAGCCACATTAAGTAGGCACTCACTATGAAAAGTTCCCCCCGCCCCCCAAACTGAAGTAGAACCAGAAACTCTATCCGTAGAGTCATTTTTATTTACTCTCTAACTTCCCACCACAAATTAGTGTCTGACTGCAAGTGACATTTTCCATGGAAAGAAAAAAAGGTCAACTAAAAATATTTTAAATTGTAGGCTTCTGAGCAGTAGGGACCACATATATAATTTAACCGTCTAGTATAAATCCACACAGGAGCAACTTTCGGGGGGGGGCGCGGACCCCCGGAGGAAGCACAGGACCCCATGGGGCCCGGTGAGGACGACACTTCTGCATCATCGAACTTGCGACAGTCACACTTTTACAACAGCAACACCTGCTCTGGAGCAAGTTCAAGAGTTTCTCTCAACAACCCCGCCTTCCCCAAAAGAAAACTTAAAAACATAACTTCTCTATGGCAACTTCCTGTCGGAGCTTTAAAGCGAACTAGGACGCAAGGTCGTGTTTCAGAAACCGACCAATCATACCTCGTAGATAATCCTCTGTACAAGGTCAAATTCTCCCTCCAAAGAGGAATCTAGAAGCAAGGCGAGGGGGTTGAACTTCACCCTCATTCCGTGAGCAATTCGCTCGGAGCCAGTCTTACGTAAGTTGGTCCTTTTGCCCTGCGGAAGAAAAGTGGGGGAAATTAAGGAGCCTGCTTTAAGCAAGAGACCAACAAAAATGGGGATGAATAACATCCCAGCTGAGTTGGTGAAAGACACAAAAAATACATTCAGCACTTTCAATTAAAGCATCACAGTACTCAGAAGAGTATATAAACCACAAGAGCTTAACCCACATGCCCACAGAACGTGACTTTGTGGAACCTAGTGAGATACATTTGGTCGTCCCTACAGCATGAACGGAGCTAAGAGGACCATCTCCAATGATAGGCAAGCTGGTTTTCTGTCAAGTTCAAAACTAACCAAGACCGGTCTTTAAATTACCTGCCTCCTGTAGCATAGCAAACCCCCTGGTTCACTTGGGCAAGAGCTAACCCTAACCCTCTCCCTTCCTCTCTCTCTAAAAATCAATAAAAATAGTGTTTTCAAAACCCAACACTGTGTCCTTCCCATATAACGGCCACTCTGTGCCTAAGGAATTATAAAAAGGCCAAGTGCAGGGCACACCCACTGCCACAGGCAGTTTACACACGAGCCTTCTTTGCAAATGGCTGCACGCACCAGCCGCTTCGCGGAGTTTTCACGACCAGCACCTGGAGGAGTGACAGGGCTCCCGAAGCATCAAACCACCGCGTGACTTACCGGCGGCAGCGACACCTGCCCGGTGATCTCAGGCGGACGCATGCTCCCGGAGTCGTCCCCCAGCCCCTCTGGTTCCCCCGACGGGTAGGGAGGCGGGGGGTACGGGGGATACTCCTCCAGGTACACCTCAAGCAGATGGGGAGCCTCTGGGTTCGGTTCTTCCACGTTACTCTGGAAATTCGGGCTGGTGTCTGGGGCTCCTTCGGACACATAATCAAGGCCCAGGGGAGGGGCGGGCAGGTCACCGCTCTCTGTGCTGGCGCTGGCGGCTGCCTCTGGGGACACGGGCTCAGGAGCCAGGGACACCACCTCCTTCTCCGGCTCCGCGTGCCCGTACGGGTTCTGGAGCTCCCTGGGGCTCTCGGGGCCGGCGGTCCCCGAGCTCGGCGCGGCCGGGTAGGAGGGCACGGAGATGGTCTCCATGGCAGCGATGGTGGTCCTCTGGTACAGCAGTTTCTGGATGTTCGGCCCGTTGGGGCCCTCGGGCTCGGTGATGGAGCTCCGCTTCTTGAGCGGCCGCGGGGCGTTGGACAGCTTCTTGCGCAGCGCCTCCAGGTCCACGTCGCTCTGGTTCCGGTACGGGTGCGACAGGAAAGGCAGCAGCTTGGTGGGGCTGAGGGGCCGGGGAATCCTCTCGTTCTCGTGGCTCTCGGGAACCGCGGAGGCCGGCTCCGGGTCGGGCTCCGGGCCGCCGGGCCTGCCCTGGTTGCCGCAGTAAACGCCGTCCGGGGGCTGCTGGCTCTGGGCGGCGAGGACGGGCTTGCCGTAGACTGATTGCGAAAGGAACAGAGCTCGGGTTAGGTTAACCAAGCAACACGGCAAGTCACAGACACGAGGTTAAGGCCGCCCTGAACCTCATAAAGCGCCTGTGAGCGGAGCCTCGTGCGGAGCACACCGCGGGCATCCGCCCTGCAGCAGGCTCCGTCCCTCCTACCGGTTTCACCCCGTTTTACTCAGTTTCGTAGTAGTCACTATTCCCACCGCAGTGGCTGATGTTCGGCAGAAACTCACATTTTAAACTGCCCAGCAAGACCAAAAGCCACGATGAACCAGACTCAGAACAAAAGCCTCGGTCAGACGGGGCCAAGTCCCCGGGCTTCCTGGGGGACGGGCATCCCTCACGGGTGACAGGAGGGGGGAGCTCACCGCTGGGGAAGTGCGGGCCCCGGGGCTGCGCCTTGGTCAGGGCGCTCTGCACCGCCTGCTGGAAGCTCTTCCCGGGCGCCTGCTGCTGGGTGTACATGGAGTAGATGGAGCTGGCCGCCACCGTCGGCGGCCTCCGGAACGGGGGCGGGCCGGCGTCCTTGGAGGGCTGCGGCGTGAAGGGCCGCACGGCCGCGGCCGGCGGGCTCTCCTGCTTGGCGCCGGGCACGGGAACGAGGGCCGGGTCCTGGCCGCCCGCCGGTGCGCCCGGGGCCAGCAGGCCCCTCTGAGGTGGCCCCGCGGGTTTGGGCTTATTTCCCCCGGTCGCCACGGCTGCGGGCAGCTGCTGCGGGGTCCCGTCGGGCCTCATGTCTGCGGGGTTGGTTTGTCCAAAGTAAGGCAGGTTGATCTGTTTGGGTTTTGATGGGACAGGAGGTGGTACTTTCCCGTTTTTATTTGCAGCCTGTAAGACACAGACACGCACACGGTAAAAATACTGAGCAACCGGGCACACGGAAAGTCTAGATCACCTAACTTCACACACGCAAGTGAACACTAAACATACCAGCTCCCCACGTTTAAATCATTCCCATCTAGTCGAAACCGGTTTAGCTCAGTGGACAGAGCATCGGCCTGCGGACTGAAAGGCCCGGTCAAGGGCATGTACCTTGGTTTCGGGCAAATTCCCAGTAGGGGGTGTGCAAGAGGCAGCTGATCCGTGTTTCTCTCTCATCGATGTTTCTGACTCTCTCTCCCTCTCCCTCTCTGTAAAGAATCAGTAGAATATACTTTTAAATCGTTCACATCTAACGCCTCAGGCTCCGAACTGACGCGCATTTACTCGGACTCAGTGACGCAGGCAGTTTCCGGGAGGAGCCACCTCCTGCGGCCACTTCCTGTCCCGCGGGTAACTGAGCTGGACACACTGCATCTCTCCTTTGCACTCGCATCTTTTGCAGAATGACATGAAATACGACCCAGAAGCAGGGGCGTCAGTGCCCCCGTAGGTGTGACAGCACGCACAGCTCACTGACACGACAGAGGCTGCGTGCTTCCTCACCTCCCAGGTGTCGCTGCTGCTTCCTGTGCCCCCCACCTCACCCTGAACCCCGCTGACACCGGCGGGGCTCTACACCGGGGCGGGGCGCTACACCGGGGTGCGCCCCGTACCTGCGCATCCCGCAGGATGTCCTCACTGCTCTGGTTCTTCCTCAGAGACCCGAAGGCGGGGGGCGCAGCCGCCTGGTCGACCGTGTCAAACATCGAGAAGGGACGCACTTTCTTCTCCTTCTCCCTCGGCGGAACCTCTCCATCGTCAGCTAAGAAAGAAAAGAAAAATCACATATTCTCAAACTGTAACAGAATTTCTTCCCCATGTGGCAGTTTCCCTCCTCCATCTCTCTGGAACCACCACTCACGAAATGCTTCCCTAACTTTAAGTTAAGTTGATTAAGAAATAATCCAAACGTGACAAAGCTGGCATTGCCTGCCTTCCCTGGCTAAATATGGTGATCTGCGGTGAACCCCGCCCCTGGCTTTACCACTGGAAACAAACCTCCTGAAAGAACCCAGGGCACCTTGAGGAGCCCCAACAGGAAGCTGGGGAGCAGCCCGAGCTCACCTGGGTCTGGCGCACCCCCGGCGCCTTTCGGGGCGGACGCAGGGGCCTGGCTCGGGAAGAGGTCTGCGTGGGGGCTCCAGTCTGGGCCAAGGGAATGGGCTTTGGAGCCTGGAATACAGAAAAGCAACCACAAATAAGCTGGCGTTCGAAAGAGCTCCTTACTGATTCCTTTTGCGGCTAAGAAGAGGACTCTCTCAAAAACAGCTTTAAATTTCAGATTCAACCATCCCAGTAAACTTATTTAGAAAACACCAGGGTGCATATTTCTAATTTAAAAATTTCCCCCCTTCCTCAAACAATTTGTTTTTTAAATATATTTTATTGTTTTACAGAGAGAAAGGGAGAGGAACATCAATGAGAGAGAAACATCCATCAGCTGCCTCCTGCACACCTCCTACCGGGGATGTGCCTGCAACCAAGGTACATGCCCTTGACCGGAACCGAACCTGGGACCCTTCAGTCCGCAGGCCGACGTTGTATCCACTGAGCCAAATGGCTTCTCAAACAATTTAAAATCTATGGTGGGAAGTGGGAAGTCTGCCAACAAGGACACATTTCGCTTCGCTGGGTAAGAAAATGTCACCCCACACCCAGAAAACGATCTCCAATTCAGCAGGCCCAGGGCTCCCTGACGACACCCCGAGTATGCACAGACTACAACGGGCAAAGAAATAAAGAAATAAAAATAAGCCACAATTTGGACTCGTGTTGCCCAAACCAGTGTATTCGGGATTTCCCTCCACCAGGATGGGAGTTTCAAAGCTTTTCCTTTTCCTTACAGAAACGACACAGAAGCGCAGCTACAGTAACACCCACGAGGGGCACGCTGCTTCACTGTGGCCATTACGGCAAAACCACAACTGCGTTAGCAAATGTAATCACCCAGAGGGGTCAGGGGAGAGGGACAATACTGGCCGTTATTTCTTTCCTCCAGGGGTTGGAAGAATCCCCCTCTCCCCAGTTCTCCCTGCACCTTCCTCCTGTTCCAGGCCTCCGGCTGCACCTCCCGTGTGCCGAGGCCCACCTGGGAGGCAAAGCTCCCTAACCAGCAGCCTGCTCCTCACACTCCCCCTCCCCACATGCTGACCTGGTCCCAGCACTGTCAGCGGCAGGTGCGCAAGCCCAGGACCCCTGGGATAAACACGCTTTGCCAACAGGGGACTCACCGCCTCGCACTCTGCCCAGTCAACACCACTTATCACACGCATGGTGTTTCACACAAACACTTGGTTCCCAGTTACTAACATGCGATCACTATTTCCTTAGTCACAAGGAGGAATTCGGATTTGCAAAAACTTCACATTCGCTTCCCTTCCTGACCAGAACCGGTCACTCAGGGCTGAGAAACGTATCGCCCCAGCAAAAAACACAGGGGAGTCTTAGACTGTGAACACGGACAGGACAGACAGACGCTGTTCCAGAACCTGAACTGGGAAACGAGCAGCGAGGCGGGACACGAGGCTGTGCGAGGGCGCGCCGTGACGGAAGGACGTACCTTTAGTGTGTGCGGTGGCCGCCGAGCGCACGTGGGGCAGCGTGTGCACTTTCAGGGGCCCCTCAGCGGGCTGCATGGCCGCGGGCCCGTCGGGCGGCGCCGGCTTCACCAGCAGCTCCGGCCGGGACGGCATCCGCGGCATGGTGGACGACTGGATGTAGGGGCCCACGGCCGCCACGCGGCTCGGCGCCGCCACGCCTGGCGGGGGCAGGTTCCCATCGGGGGAGACCTGCGGAGGAAGCACAGGCCCTTCGGGTCACAGGGGACCGGCCAGCTCGCCAGCTCAGAAAGGCTGGAGATGCTCGTGTGGCCAACCGTTGGCTCAGCCACAGAGCCTGCTAGAAACTCCCCCCAAAGTGCTGCTCAGGAAGCTCCCCTCCCTTCGTCAGCGAGAAAACCGGAGCCAGCAGGTCGGCACGTCCACAGCCACAGGCGATGGGTCCCGTCTGAGCAGCTCTGGGCACCACCTCTCGGCGGAGGGCACGGCCAGCACTGACCGCGAAGCAGCTGCGAGCACTGACCGCAGGGGCCGGCCTGCCCCCTCCCCCTCCCCTTCCCCGCCCGCAGCCCCAGCCCCAGCCGCAGCCCCAGCCCCAGCCCGCTCCGCTCACCGGGAGGTTCTCCTTCTGCTGCAGCGCCGCCTTCTTCTTCCACAGCCGGTCCCGCAGCTCGTTCACACGCTTGTCCATCACCGCCACCTCGGAGTTGCGCTTGTTCAAACACTCCCTCTGTTGTTGCAGCTTGGCATTCTGCTCCTGATTCAGCTTGTTTCTCAGCTGAATAAGCCGGGACAACACAGAAAGGTAGCCAAGGAGGAGGAAGAAAAAGTTCTTACACGGCGTCCCTTGGGGTCACTGTTACATAATTTCTAAAAGTGTAAGGTCTCCTGCCCACTCCCCTCCCCAGCCCCCTACCCCACTTCTCATCTCAAGGCTTCTAGTCCAGAGGAGACCACTGGCTGTGGCTCTGAGGCCTGCCTCCGATTTCCAGTGCGAGGGACTAGACCAGTGGTCGGCAAACTCATTAGTCAGCAGAGCCAAATATCAACAGTGCAACGATTGAAATTTCTTTTGAGAGCCACATTTTTTCAACTTAAACTTCTTCTAATGCCACTTCTTCAACATAGATGCGCCCAGGCCGTGGTATTTTGTGGAAGAGCCACACTCAGGGGGCCAAAGAGCTGCCTGTGGCTCTCGAGCAGCAGTTTGCCAACCACAGGGACTAGACCTTTTATTCTGGATTCACTGGGGCTTAGGTCTTCTCCCCTCCATCTCCTTAAAGGAAAAGACGGGAAATCCAGCCCTTTCTGCCTTGTAGGACAATCTGAGGGGGGAGAGGCGGCTCTCCAGTGCGTCACTGCGGCCCGGGTACCTGCAGCTCCTTGTACAGCCGGTCGAGCTCGGCTACGGCGGACTGGCTGTCATGGTGGCCGTCAATCCTGCCGTTCTTAAGCATCTCAAGCTGCCTCGTCAGCTCCTCGACTTTGGACATGGCCAGGACGAGCTCCCTCTGCTTCTGCTGGAACAGGCTGTTCATCTGCTCAATTTCCTCCACTGGATGAGGAGAGAAAGCAACCAGCGTTGAGAGAAAAACAAGAACGGACCACTTCCCTGTGCACTAACAAAAAGCAGAGGAATTTTCCGTTCAAGTCCGTCCTGGAGCCAACCTGGTGGTGTTTTGTTGTTGTTTTTAATATATTTTCATTGATTTCAGAGAGGAAGGAAGAGGGAGAGACAGAAACATCAATGAGGAGAGGGAGTCATTGATCGGCTGCCTCCTGTACGCCCCCCACTGGGGATGGAGCCCGCAACCCGGGCAATGACTGTGCCCTGACCGGAATCGAACCGTGACCTCCTGGTTCATAGGTCAATGCTCAACCAGGCCCATACGCAGACACATCATAATTAAAAGGCCAAAAATTAAAGGGAAAGAGAGAATCTTTCAAAGATAGCAAGAGAAAAGCAATTTGTTACCTACAAAGGCATTCCCATAAGGCTGTTAGCTAATTACTCATCGGAAATTCTAAAGACCAGAAGGGAACTGCATGAAGTATTCAAGGTAATGAAAAGCAAGATCTGAAATCAAGATTACTATATCCAGCAAGGCTATAATTT
The DNA here is from genome assembly GCA_027563665.1 of Antrozous pallidus. Lineage (NCBI taxonomy): Eukaryota > Metazoa > Chordata > Mammalia > Chiroptera > Vespertilionidae > Antrozous > Antrozous pallidus. Next base: position 6,989,893 of record CM050529.1, on the reverse strand, counting down.
AAAATAGATGGTGAAATGGCTTCCCAAACAAACAAAAGGGTAAAGGGAGATCATCACCACCAAACAGCGCGGCAGGAAATGCTGAAGGGACAGCTGTGATGAGAACGGAGAGAGGGAAGCATGGAGGAACCTGGAGAGTACCGTGCTAAGCGAAACAAGCCAGCCAGAGAAGGACAAGTATCACACGATCTCACTCATTCGTGGAATCTGATGAACAAAATTAGCTGACGAGCAAAACAGACCCAGAGACGTAGGATAGAATAGACTGTGGAATCTCAGAGGGGAGGAGGAGGTAGGTGGGTGGGTGGGAAGAGATTAATATATGCATAACCCATGGACACAGACAGTGGGGTGGTGAAGGCCTGAGGTTGGAACGGGGCGGGCTAGAAGGGGTCAGTGGGGGGGGGGGAGCATATGTAATACTTTCAACAATAAAGATTTAATTTTAAAAGTCTCTAAACTTAATGAGTTAATGTACATGGTCACATGACTGATGGAGCTGTTACGTAACTAAGAATCCTTGCCTTCATCTGATTTGCAGTCAAAAAATATTTAGAGGAAAAAAACTACTACGTTTTCCAAAGGTAATTTTAGAAACTTCTCTAAACATTCAACATCTCAACTCAATTCAGAGGAGCCAGTAACATCAAAATTTCAGTGACTTTTACTTTCCATTCTTTCACAGTTATCTCACACAGAGTCTCATCTTATTCCTCTCTATTACAAGTTTATATAGACTTCCTACACCAGTGGTCGGCAAACTGCAGCTTGCGAGCCAAATGCGGCTCTTTGGCCCCTTGAGTGTGGCTCTTCCACAAAATACCACGGCCTGGGTGAATCTATTTTGAAGAAGTGACATTAGAAGATGCTTAAGTTTAAAAAATTTTGGCTCTCAAAAGGAATTTCAATCGTTGGACTGTTGATATTTGGCTCTGGTGACTACCGAGTTTGCCGACCACTGTCCACACCGATGTGCTCAAGGTGCAGCCTTTGGAACGAGACAGACTGATGGCCGCTCACCGAGCCTCCCGTTGCTCAGCCGCTTCTGCTCCACGTGGCCCTTGAGCGCCCGCACTTTCCGCAGCTTCGCCTCCTGGCTCTCGGCGATCTCCTTCAGCCGCCGCAGCTTCTCCTGCTCGGCCGCCTGCTGCTGCTGCCGCTGGTCCTGCTGCTTCAGGAACTTCAGGCGCTGCTCCTGGGGCGGAAGCCACCAGCAGGCCGCGTCACTTCGAGCAGGGGTCCCACCAGCCCCAAAATAACCCAACCAGAACCCTGAGACGCCGGGGTGAGGCGCACCAGGGAGGGTTAAGGGTCTCCCCCAAATGCTGGCGTGAAGAGCAGAAAGCACGCCCAGCGGGTGACCTGGGGTTCAGAGTGCGGTCCTGGCTGGGAGGCAGCTGGCGCAGTAAGGAGGGTGCCCTGCGGACAGCCTGGCGCGCACACGCATGCGGCCCGTCTGACCTCTTTGCACAAGGCGTTACCTTCGTCGCCAGCATCTGCTGCTGCGCCTCGATCTGCTGCTGCTGGCGCGAGGCCATTTCCTGGAGCTCAGCCAGGGTCAGATCCATCCGGGGGCTGTGCACCTACAGGAGAGAGCGGCAAGCCCTGCCCGTGAGCGAGCAGAGACGCGCGGAGGTCTAGCCGCGCTGTTCACAAGCCTCACCGGGACCAATCAGGGTACCATCATGCACCCATTTGCCTCCCATAATACTAGAGAGCCCCGATTTTACATCATCACCCCCCCCCATTGATTTATTACTAAGTTAAGGTATAAAACATATTCACATACAGACCGACGCTTTCATTTTATTTTTTATTTTTTTAAATATATTTTATTGATTTTTCACAGAGAGGAAGGGAGAGGGATAGAAAGTCAGAAACATTGATGGGAGAGAAACATCTATCAGCTGCGTCTTGCACACCTCCAACCAGGGATGTGCCCACAGCCAAGGTACATGCCCTTGACTGGAATCGAACCTGGGACCTTTCAGTCCACAGGCCGACGCTCTATCCACTGAGCCAAACCTGTTCGGCCCAACACTTTTATTTTAAATAAAATAAAATACTTTATTTTAAAACTATTCAAACTAACTTGTGGTGACAGAAAGTTCACCCACGGGTGGTTCCTTAAGAGCCAGAAGGGAAGGATTACGAAAGGACACACAGGGACTTGGGGGTGATGGGGATTTTTCTGACCAAGGCTATGGCAACAGTTTCAGAGTTTTAGAGGTGTGCAAAATGTCAGCAATTCTCAAACTGTGTATCTGAAATCCGAAATCTGTGTTGTTTGCTGCCATGGTGATTATACATTAATAAAGCTGTGTTTTACAAAAGATATATACACTGAGTAGCCAGATAATGATGATCTCTGAACGCATAATAATCTGGCCACTGTGTGTGTGTGTGTGTGTGTGTGTGTGTGTGTGTGTGTGTGTGTATTAGAGGCCCGGTGCATGAATTTGTGCATGGGTGGGGTCCGGCCAGCCTGGCCAGGGAGAGGGGACATGGACAGTTGGCCAGCCTGCCTGCTGGTTGAACTCCTGGTCGAGGGGACAATTTGCATATTAGCCTTTTATTATATAGGAGAATACACACTGAGTGGCCAGATTATTATGCGTTCAGAGATCATCATCATGTGGCCACTCCGTGTAGTGTCAGGAAGCACCCAAATCCTGTTAATGCTGAGGACCCTCCCTGTCCTCCCTGTGCCAGCCGTTCCTAGCCCGATCTGAGGACAGACAGAGCAGGAGCAAACACTCCTTCAGATGACCTGGATCCCCACAGGAAGCCGCTTGAGGTGGGAGAAAGGCCTGTTAGCCAATCCCCACAGCATTAGAAATTCTGGGCTCCGAAAAGAAGACGTGTTAAAGGTACCCCAAAGATACCTGCTGACATTCACATGCAAGAGCAAAAGCACTGGTAAATTTCCATTTTTCTAGAAGCGTGACAGCAACAAATAAAATCACCCCCAAACAAATACTTCCTCACATAGGTGCTCGACATTTGTTTTGTTCTGAATTCGTATAGTGTCTAACTTCTTTCAACCATCAGCATGGAGAGATCATGAAAATTAACTGTTTCTGTGAGATAAATATAAACCCACCTTTTTAAAAAGGGTCAGACCTAGTAACCCATTGAATAACCAAGTGACGACAATGAGCTATAAAGGCGAGAAGGCAGCAGTGCTGTGGAACGTGCTCAGCAGGATAACACATCACTCACCCCGTTCTCCTTCCTCCGGGGGTCACCAGGAACTTTCACACCATTTCTCTTCAAAGCTGGGTCCTGGGGCCGAGCTCCACTCACTAAGCACACAATGCAAACTAAGTGTTAGTTAAATCAGAGTTGCAGACCCTCCGAGTCCATTTCTTTTTTTCTTTTTTTTAATATATTTTATTGATTTTTTACAGAGCGGAAGGGAGAGGGATAGAAAGCCAGAAACATCGATGAGAGAGAGACATCGATCAGCTGCCTCTTGCACGCCCCCTACTGGGGATGTGCCCGCAGCCAAGGTACATGCCCTTGCCGGAATCGAACCCGGGACCCTTCAGTCCGCAGTCCGACGCTCTATCCACTGAGCCAAACCGGTCTCGGCTTTTTAAAATATATTTTATTGATTTTTTTTTTTTTACAGAGCAGAAGGGAGAGGGATAGAAAGTCAGAAACATCGATGAGAAAGAGACATCGATCAGCTGCCTCTTGCACGCCCCCTACTGGGGATGTGCCTGCAGCCAAGGTACATGCCCTTGACAGGGATCGAACCCTGGACCCTTCAGTCCGCAGTCCAACGCTCTATCCACTGAGCCAAACCGGTCTCGGCCAGAGTCCATTTCTTAGTCTGTGACTTCTGCCCTTTGATATTTTAAGTGGAAAGGAAACTTCAAATGAACTCTTCAAATGAACTCTTTTCTCTTTTTAATATATTTTATTGATTTTTTTTTTTTTACAGAGAGGGTTAGAGAGTTAGAAAGACCAATCAGGTGCCTCCTGCATACCCCCTACTGAGGATGTGCCTGCAACCAAGGTACATGCCGTTGACCGGAATCGAACCCGGGACCTTTCAGTCCACAGGCCAAGATTCTATCCACTGAGCCAAATGGGCTAGAGCTGTGTTAGCTTCCTTTTTAAAACACTGTTCATTAATCTGAGAAAACAGCCCCAGGAATTGGTCAAACTGCCTCTGCAAGAAAAACAAATCTACCCTTTAGGAATAACTGCCGTCTTTGCTGCCTCAAAGGCAGCCCCCACCCGTTTCTCCACCCCCCTCATCCCCCCACCCTCCCAACTCCCCACCCAGCCAGGGAAGTTCCATAGACAGAGAGCGAGGCGAGAGCTTTCAACATAGCTCCATACCATTCCGGGGCCCAGGCCCGATCAAACTGGAAAGAGACCACGGTGATGCCCCCACCGGGCAGGGCCACGCCTGGCCGAAGGGCACTGACCAGCAGCCCTGTCCTACCCCAGGGCCAACACCATGTGGCACCGGAGGATTGTGACAACGAGAAACAGCTCCTTCACCGTCCGCCCGGCTTCTCCCGTTACAGACACCCCGACACCGCACAGCCCTGCGGAGAGGCCGTTCAATAATTCACCGGCCGCACGCTGGCACCTGGCCGGCGGAGCGCGGGCGACCTGGCGCTCGTTGGCGGAGGACGCACACAGCGATGCAAACAAAGAACGAAACAAAGGGAGATGCAGGGGCCGGTTTAAACTACGGAAGAAGGTGGCCTGGGGGGGGGGGGGGAAATAGGTGCCCATTTAATTTAGAACACGGGCACCGTGCCCCCGCACGCACGCCAGCCAGCCCGGCAGAGGTGACCGAGGGCCACTCTGGCTCTGCTCGGGGGGTGTGGCCTGACAGCCACTGAACCCAGAGCATCGCCTTCTCATCTGCGGAGAGGGAGAGGCCAGGCAAGTCCACTTGGAGCTCCTCTAGTCGAAACTCGGTAATTTCTCATTGTTGGGGACGTTACGGATATCAGAACTACCGGTAAAGCGCGAAAACTGAGACTGCATAGCATCCCATGGCGAACATGTCACCTACAGTCTGACTGTCAAGAATTACACACGAAAGTCACAAACCCTCAGCTTCCCACTGTGAAAACTCCAACAGGCTTACAAATACCTCGTGATCCGTCTCCACAGGCGCCTTCCCACAGAACACAGAGCCCCCCACAGAACACAGAGCCCCCCACAGAACACAGAGACCCCCACAGAACACAGAGCCCCCACAGAACAGAGACCCCACAGAACACAGAGCCCCCACAGAACAGAGAGACTCCCCACAGAACACAGAGACCCCACAGAACAGAGACCTCCACAGAACACAGAGACCCCCCACAGAACACAGAGCCCCCCACAGAACACAGAGACCCCACAGAACACAGAGACCCCACAGAACAGAGACCCCCACAGAACACAGAGACCCCCCACAGAACACAGAGCCCCCCACAGAACACAGAGCCCCCCACAGAACACAGAGACCCCACAGAACACAGAGACCCCACAGAACACAGAGACCCCACGGAAAACAGAGCCCCCCACAGAACACAGAGCCCCCCACAGAACACAAAGCCCTCATCCGCCCTCTCCTCCGTCCTCTCCAATCCCCCGTCACACCCCTCATCCGCCCTCTCCTCCGCCATCTCCGAACCCCGGGCTCGGCCCTCATCCCGGTGGGAGCACTGACTGCGTGTCCCCGTCCGTCCTGCGGCAGCGCACGAGGGACCAGCCACCACCCGCCTCTGGGCCGGGCTTCCTCCCCGCCTAACCAGGCTCCTCGTCCCCTGAAAGAGCCCCACCTGGAATCTCACCCCAACCCTCTGTTGTGACCACAGTGCCTCACTTGCCCCTGCATGGACCTGACACTT
>CM050529.1:6881523-6979023 GCA_027563665.1 Antrozous pallidus | reverse complement strand
AACCAGTTTTTAAAAACGAAACCCAAATGGCTGATGAACAAACTTTCAAATGGGCAGCATCCGCTCAGCAAAAATTAACGTATTGTTCTGCCAACTGGTGATGAGGACGCTTTCAGGGAAAGCTGTCAGGCCCGTGCGCTACACGGCCTTTGTGGGGGACACCCGGCGATGCGTTCAATTTTAACCGCCGACCCTCCGCCAGGCAGCCTGTCTATATCTACTCCACAGAAGTGCTTGCCCGGAACCCAGAGGCTCCTACAAGGGTTTTACTGCAGCATTTACAAAAACAAGAGCAGGGTTCATGCAAATGTTTATGAACAAAGAAGTGGTTAAGTCAACCGGAGCTTATGCATACTGTGAGAGATTATGTGGTTGCTGGAAATAATGATGTAAGTGTACACACCTTACAATACCTCCAAGCTCTGCTGGAAGGTAAGACAGTAAAGGGCAGGGTATTGACACACATGGTACTATTTACATAAAGCAGAACGAGAGGAAGACATAACCCACAAAGCTGTTTCTATAGCTACGTACAGATGCAGAGAAGTCTGAAAAGTGATCTGCTAAAGTCACAGCAATTACAGCAAGTGATGGGGGGGGGGGGTGGACTTGGGGAAGACACATCCATTCTATTGATATTATTTCTCCTCTTACAAAAACATATATTCAGATGCCACCCACCTTTTTTAATTTAAAAAGCTAGGAGGAAAAAAGTCCTAGTCATCGTCACATAATCTGGGTTCAGGACCTCAAGTGAGCAGAATCAGGAGAGGAAAGGGAGGTGCCAGAATCCAGCGCTCCAGGAAGAGCTTGGCAAAGGGAACAATCTCCCCCTGCAGGTCAGGAGATGGGCAGGCACCCCTTCAGACAGACCCTGAGGCGCTGGCAGAAGCAGGAAATGCAGGGAAGTGTAAGGCAGGGGGAATGAGAGCTCATTTCCTCATTCAGTGAGCACTGACAGCATGAGCACCTACTACGTGCAGGAAGTGTAAGGCAGGGGGAATGAGAGCTCATTTCCTCATTCAGTGAGCACTGACAGCATGAGCACCTACTTCGTGCAGGAAGTGTAAGGCAGGGGGAATGAGAGCTCATTTCCTCATTCAGTGAGCACTGACAGCATGAGCACCTACTACGTGCAGGAAGTGTAAGGCAGGGGGAATGAGAGCTCATTTCCTCATTCAGTGAGCACTGACAGCATGAGCACCTACTACGTGCAGGAAGTGTAAGGCAGGGGGAATGAGAGCTCATTTCCTCATTCAGTGAGACTGACAGCATGAGCACCTACTACGTGCCAGGCACTTTCCTGGAGCTGCGGGCGGCAATGAGCAGGGAAGCAGGATCTCTCTCAGGGAGTCTACACGCTAGTGCATGTGTCTGGGGCGACAGGGATCAGAGAGACAATCAAGTGATAAACAAACACACACACACACAGAGTGATGTGTGTACACAGAGGATTAAACCAGATGACATCATAGAGAACGTCCTGGCTACGTTTGCAAGATGCTCAGGAAAAGGCTTTCTAAGGAGGGAACGTTTTAACTGAAACCCCAAGGACTGGCCGGAGGGCGCAGCCCTGACAAATGCGGAGGGAAGCAAGCCAGGTCGGGGGAACAGCTAGTGCCACTGGCTCTGAGCGAGCAGGAGCTGAGTGTGGTTTACTCGTGAACATAAAAAAGCTGCAGGAGGGGAAAGGAGGGAAACAGGACCAGATGACACAAAGCAGCAAGCCTTTAAGATCCACAATCCAGGACGAGCGTTTGGGTTTTGTTCAAGTAGAAGACAAAGTTCTACGGGGTGTCAATACGAAAGTCCAACTATCAGATTCTCATTTAAAAGGATCACTTGGGTTTCTTTATGCAAATGGTCTAACCTAGCTCTTGGTGAAGGTTAAACAAATAAGCGATGCCTGGAGCGTGAAGACCTTCTAGAACACCCAAGGGTGGGAAAGGCAACCCCAGACACGTACGAGGACGTGCAGGGGAACTGGGCGCTCAGCTCAAGTCAGGTTTCATGGCCGGTGTGAACCGAATGAGTGCAGTGTGTAACCTGCACCCCCAGTGGACAAAGGGGGAACAGCGGGAGCTCCCCCAGGCTGGGCAGGAATGAGCAGACCTCGGGAAAAATTGCTCCCTGGTCTACAAACTCCTAAGGGGCCAAAGAAACCAGGCCGCCCCACTTCCGAGCTGCAAAAAACCACACTGAGGGACTGATTTCAAGGTTTCATACACTGAGTGGCCAGATTATGATGATCTCTGACCGTATAATAATCTGGCCACTCAAGAGAGAGAGAGAGAGAGAGAGAGAGAGAGAGATGGAGAGTGTGTGTGTGTGTGTGTGTGTGTGTGTATGTGTGTGTGTGTGTGTATTAGAGGCCTGGTGCATGAATTTATGCATGGGTGGGGTCCGGCCAGCCTGGCCAGGGGAGGGGACATGGGCGATTGGCCGGCCTGCCTGCTGGTCAAACTCCTGGTCAAGGGGACAATCTGCATATTAGCCTATTATATAGGATATACACTGAGTGGCCAGATTATTATGCATTCAGAGATCATCATAACCTGGCCACTCGGTGTATGAGGCCTATGATTTTACCAGTGCCTTCTGTCACCACAGTAATCAACACTGAGCAGCTCTCCCTAAGAGCCTGCAAACCTTAGAGAGGGCGAGACCATCAGGAGGCCTCGTTTCTAATCTGGCAGAGCCTCGGCACACAACACCTTAGGAGCAGCCCAGCCGCTCCCACCAGTGTGTCAGCAGCCTGCCCTCTGACCTTTCCTACTGGTGTCGCCACTGTGATGCAGAAAGAGAACAGGCTAATATGCAGATTGTCCCCTCGACCAGGAGTTTGACCAGCAGGCAGGCCGGCCAACCGCCCATGTCCCCTCCCCTGGCCAGAAAGAGAACAGAGAGATGTCCTATGTCACAGGAAGCTGGAGAGGAACGTGCCTCCCTGACGGACATGCTGCTCTCCAGCTTCTCTGCGGGGAAGCGTGGGCATCCCCGACCCCGTCCAGGAACCGGGAGTCGTAAGAGACGTGTAACCAGGCCCCGGGCTGCCGGCGCTCCCACCTGAGCCACACCACACTTCGGCCAAATGGCAGTCGCTCTCGCCGGGCTCCTTGCACAGGTCCACCACATCCCTGCAGATCGTCTCTGGGGTCACGGGCACTTCTGTGAAGTGCTGCTCGTTGTTGCTGAGGTACACGGTCAGAAACATCTGGAAACAGAGAGAAAACGCAAGAATTACCAGCTGCCCACACTGGCGGTGTTGGCCTTCGCTTCCCGTCCCCGAACAGCCCCGATGCACGTGTTCAACAGAACAGTCTGGCTCACCCTGGCCGGGAATGGGGGTGGGGCCCTGCCCACTGGGGGCCTGCCCCCTCGGGAGCAGCGTGGGAGCCATGGGGGACAGCCAAACTAGTTCACACCAAAGGTGAAATTAACCCATTCTCTACCAAATCCTTGGCATGTGCCAGGCGCACACTGTGCAAATAAGATCTTGCTAGCAATCCTGTAAGGGTGTTGGGGGGGATCATACACACACACTCCTGCACAGATGCGTAAGAACATAAGACGGCCGCATGAGAATAGAATCTGTGTTGCGTCTGGAGGCAAGATGGAAACAGGACAGACCCTGGAGGGCAACCCAGTGTGTACACCAAGCGTACATGTTCCCTATTCAACCATTTAAACCCAAAATGTTTAAGCAAGTTAAATACCTACTTCAGAGCATGCCCTCACCAACCAGGTGTAAGCAGAGAGGACCGGCTGTCATGCTACAAAGTTTCTGATACAAAGTTTCTGATCTCGCAGACAAACCTTCAGGCCAGCAGAGGATTTAAATCTGAAACTCATTAACAATCTTTTCCCAGGAAAAATAGACATTGCATCTTAAAAAACTGCTACTAAAGAATGCAAGTTTTCACACCTATTAAATTACCAAAGAAAGAAAGAAAAATGCTGCTAATTCCCAGTGCTGCAGAAACAAACTGTTGATGGCACTGCCAGTCAGTAAACCCCTATGGCTCATTCAACTCAGTGGGTACCTACTATGTGCATGCAACTCAATGAGCACCTACTCGGCGCAAATCAGTATGCATCAGGAATCGAAGAACAAACCACTGGGAAGAGTAGCCCCACTGTGACACTTTATCCTGTGAAAACGATTCCGATCAAACATGGACCATGAGCCTGATGAACCAGTACAGTACGTCATGCAAAAATAATTAGTGAGACTCTATGAGACACTGGGGGAGGTTCGGGTTTTAAGGCTGTAAAAAGCAGAAGAGTAAGATCTGCACTGTGATCACAACGACAAGAGACCATCATAAACAGCCACACGACTGCCCCTTCCAGCTTCCACTGCCCGCCCGTCACCCCCCGAACCGAGCAGGCTGCACTCGGCCCCTGTCGTAAAGAGGGCAGCGTCCCATTAGGGACGATGGTGGCAACTGGCTAAGACACCGGACTGGGTGCCTCTAGCGTTTGGCCGAAGTGGGAAGAGAAGACGTGCACAGAGAAAGTGGGGGGAGAGGGAGGACACAGGGCGGAGGAGCTGGCTCATCCCTGGGAGCTTCCTGGCTCCTCCTTGCATTCAAGCATCTTTTCTTAAGGGAATCCAAGTCCCCACTTCTTGCAACCAAAGCTCCTAATCCCCATAAATGTGTGTAACATAGAAAGTAACCAAGAGCCCTAGCCAGTGTGGGTCAGTGAACAGAACATGGGCCTGCGGAGTGAAGGGTCCCAGGTTCAATTCCGGTCAAAGGCACATGCCCAGGTTTCGGGTTCCATCCCCAGTAGGGGGCTTGCAGGAGGCAGCCAATCAATGATTCTCTCTCATCATGGATGTTTCTACTCCTCTCTCAGTCTCCCTCTCTGCAATCAATAAAAATTTATTTAAAAAATTAGTAACCTAGAAAACATAGACGGTAACCCATTACAACTAGAAGGTAATCCAGAAAAGTTACAAAGGTGGATTCTGTTGGAACGATAAATAAAACGAATGAAAAACAGCTATAGTTTCCCATGAGGTCAGAACCCTCCAGCTAATGACACCAGATTTGCACAGAGATACACAGTTCCAGGCCTCAACTTGGCCAACAAGGCAGCACTTTGGAACTGTTACACAAAAACTGCAAAGTATTAGATAAATGACAAAGATGAACTAAACTCCCTGAATTCCACTGGCTGCTGCTCTAGCCAATGGACAGCGCGTTTGGTGACAATTCACACTTCAGCATGAAACGGGACATGTCTCCTCTATGTTCCCACCCACACAAAACCTTCTTTGAAGTTCAACTCTTCAAGAATAGTAACTGTTATCCCTGTAAATATGAGACTTAGGCGTTGATGAAATACTGGAATACTTAATATACAGTCTGCCTACTAAACAGTCTCAACAAATAACCGGCCATCGTTACATAAGATTGGCACCTCGCCGGGCCAATGCCACCTTTCTGAGTGCGTGCACACACCTCGCCCAGAGCACATCGAGTCTCAGATGGGCAGCACAGTATTGCTTCTCTTTATACACGAATCCCTTAAAGAGGACTCAGAGGAGTGATGTACTCAGCTGCTAGGGAGAGGGTCGGGGTACAAGGCTGCTCTTCTGAGCCATCCTCTACCCTGTAAGCTGTCCGCGCCCAGAAAAATACTAGGAACAGTTCTGTTTAACCACAGCAACCCAAACCCGCATAGAGATCGGGGCTTTCACTTTCTGGGAAATAGCTTTGTTTCTTTAAAAGCGTAATTACAAATAACAATGACGAGGTGTGCTCCCCCCACCCCTCCAAACCCCAGAATTCATGCTGGCATGAATGGCAGCACATTCGGTGACCCATCTCTACCTTGTCTGCATGCAGATGAGCTCCGGGTGACTTTCTAACTGTGTGAGGGAGGTCTTGGGTGCTGGGTCAGCACTGTGACATCGCTGCAGGTTCCCGGGCAGGAGATCTGGGGCCTAACCCCAGATTTGTTAATAATTAGTTAGCCAACCTTAGGGAAATAATGTCACCTCCCTGAATCCCAGCCTCCTCGTCTTCAAAATAAGAGTCTTTAGGTTCCCTAAGAGCTACCATCATCTGAGGTGTTTAGTCGGTGTCAGAGTAAAAGCCAGCATGTTTACACCAGCCTGCAAGTTGGAGGTCAGGATCCAGGCATGACGTGCGGGCCTGCAGGAGGGCAGCGGGTGGGGACCCGCAAAAAGGCAGATTCAACAGAAGACAGGTGGTGCTGACTTGGTGAGGGCGGGGGGGAGGGGTGTGTGGGAACTGGACAATTCCGTGATTGGTGAGAAAGTCAATTCAGGAAGAAACCAGGTTGCTTTGTTGTGTGACTATGACAGCGAGGTGGGGGGGGGTGTCAGAGTTTGTTCTGGATTAGCTGCTTGATCCTGCCACACCAACACCTGCCCCATTCCCTCTCAGCCCTCATCTCCTAATCCCCTGCGCACGCTCTGTTCCACCTGCGTCCCCCTTACTGTTCCTCACACGCCAGGCCGTTCCCCCCTCCGGGCCCTGCACCTCTGTTCCTGTCTGCAGCGTTCCTCCCTGAAGGCCGCTCCAATGTCGCCTCCCTGCCACCCTGCTCAATGCCGCTGCCCTGCCTTACACCTCTTCTTGGCAGTCGCTGACATTGATTTCACTATTAGTTATTGAATGTGTTTCTATTATCTGTCTTCCCTATTAAAACAGTCCGGGTTCCATACGCTCCCTCAGCACCGAGAGTGTGCCTGGTACGTAACAGGAAGCAGTAAGTGTTTGTTTATGATTAATAAATTCTTTAGCTGTGACTGCATTTCACAGATTTACCTCTGAGTGAGTTTCACAGTAAGTTGCTTTCCGGGAAGGGAACTGCTACAGCGGGCAGACAGTTGGACCCCAAGAGAAATCAGTGTGTCCCCCCTCATGTCTCCAGCTTCTGTCATGACTTTAACACGTCATCCCACCTGTTTCAATGTTCATTCACTCACTATTTATAAGCCACCACTTTATAATCTAAGTTCTAACAGAACCGATCCCCACCAAACAGAACAAAATTAAAGAAACAGGGCGCTGTGTGGAGAGGGACCCGGCCCCTGGGGAGGGACGAGGGCCATCACTGCCAACTCGGCTCCCTCCCTCGTCTGCCCCCACCGCTCTCCCCTGTCACGGGCAGCAGGCAGGTGGCCTGGGGAGCAGTGCTGGAAATGAACCTTCGGCAGGAAGCAGGGGGCGAGGTGGAGGGGGGTCTGGAGGGCAAGCGGGAGGTGCAGTGACTCCCACACCCGCCAGGTCAGGGAGGGCCCGAGCATGGGCTCACCCGAATGAGCGCCCGGGCCTGGCGGAGGTCCCCGGCAGAGGAAGCAGCCAGGGAAAGCCCCCAGGAAGGATGGACGAGGAAGGTCACTAGAGGGAGCACAGGGAGAGGGTTCCAGATTCCAAAGACATTAATTCAAAGAGGCCGGATCATGCAGGACTTAGGGGCCACGGGTCCTCAACTCCGGTGTGGACAGAGCTGCTCATCAGTTTCCGATTCAGCAATTGGGGAGAGGGACTGCGAGTCTGTATTGCTGTGTGTGTGTGTGTGTGCGCGCGCGCACGCGTGCTTTGTTGTGTTTTTTATAGATTCTGCATTTCCAACAAGCTCCCCTGTGACGCTGACCTGCTGGCCCACAGCCCGCAAGCTGAGAACCACTGTTCTAAGGCCCCCAAAAGAATCTGGGTTCTAATCTGAGGCCATGGGGGGCGGGGGGACAAACACTAAGAGGCAGCGTGGAGGAGCGGCTGCCAGGGGCTGGAGGGACTTCCTTTGGGTGATGAAACGTTCTGGAGTCAGAGATGACAGTCAACAGCCTCCTGAGGGCACTGAAGCCACAGAACTGCCCGCTTACAGCAGGGATGGGGAACGTCCGGCCCCCGGGCTGGGCCAAGGCCTGGGAAACCCTTTGGTCCGGCTCTGCCAAGGCACTAGGGGTGAGTTAGTGCCATGTCTCACCCAACACAGCAGGCTAGTTTTTAAGTTGATGATCCTGTATGGCCTGAGACTGATGTTCTAAATGTCCAATGGCTGAGACAGGAAAAGGTCCTCCTTCCCCCCCGCCCCCGCCTTACAGGGTGAATTTTGTGGGATATGAATTGTTTCACCATTTAAAAGGCCTACCACGTGCTTACTGTGTGAGAGAAGCATCTCTTAGGGAAGGTAAACTTCCCCATGGGGAAGGAAGTCAGGGAACAACTTAGTCCTAATTTGCATGAATGAGAGGTGTAGGTGAGATGGGAATTCAGAAATGGGGTGCAGGAGATGTGATCTGAGACAGGCTGAAGTGTCAGCCAAGGGGTGTAAACTAACAGAAAACCTGAAAACTAACCTACAGGAACCTTCCTTCCAAAATGCCGGCTTTTCCGGACACTTGGAGTGTCTCACACACCATCACACACTGCATCCCGAGGAAACAGACGGGACCTCATTCACTTCTTTCCCGTGGGAGCAGCAGAATGGGTTCCCAAGTTGACTCCCTGGGAAAGAGCTGGGAGAAACGGATTATTCTGACTCAGACTACAGCGTTCGGCCTGGGAACTTCTGAGCTCAGCTCTCTCCGTCACACAGAGTGCAGCAGCCAGCAGATCAAAGCAACGTCCAACTTCAGAGGTGCTGGGCGTCTCACTGGACACTCGGAGGAGCTGCTGGGTGGCTGCGAACGCTCCCAGCACCCAGCCACCGGGTACCCAGCCACCATGCACCCAGCCACAGTACATAGAGGTTTAACTCCCAAAGGCAACCAACCCATGCCTCTCTCTTCCTTCCCCCCTCCCATAATTGTTCCTCTCTAAGCATGTCCTAAGGGGGGAGAGAGAGCGAGCGAGGATGACAGCCCGGCAAGAGCAGGGTAGAGCAGAAGAGGAGCGGGACTAGCGAGGAGGGCCGGCGGCTCAGGGATGGGAGTTATGGGAGGAAACGGAAGGATGGTAGGGCAGTGGCTACAGTGCCCAGGTCTCTGGCTGCTGAAGGCAACAAGCAAAACCTACCAGAGACAGACCTTGGTTCCCGTTAGTATAAAGTGTTGTCCAAAGCAGCTCCCTTCCCGGGAAACCAACGGCTTACCCGAAAATGACCTTTGTGCACAAACTAGCCAGCAGTTGCCATCTACCCAGATCTGTGGTGGAGAGACACTGGCTGGAGGAGCCTTCTAGAGTTCAAGTCAGCTCTCTTGAATCTCCTACGTCACTCTACCCTGCGTGTCTGTCAGTAAAGGAAGATGTCACTGGCTTTTAAAGCGGGTCAAGGAACCGTTAGGTGAGCGATCAGAAGTGACCGGCGATGGTCACACGGTCACATGGTCACAAGTATGGTTGGTGCAAAGCATTAAGGTGAGGGTTAGGGGCTCCTTAAGAACCCTGCGTGCTCCCTCAGTGTCAGAGCCACAGCGACAGAAGGATGCGGCTCCTCTCCGCCCCCGGGCTCTCTCTGAGATAGCGCCGTGCGGTTTCTCCTGGGGACCTCGGTCCCTGTCCGGACCTGGTCTCGTTCCCCAGCCGGGAGGCATCGGTTTCCTCTTTGGCCCCCGGGGCTGTGAGTGTTTAAACAGGGCAAACTGTGCTGACCGGGTCACGCCGGCCACTCCATCCGCCGGCCATGGTTGGAGGGAACTAACTGTGCTGGCCGGGCCACGCCGGCCATGGTTGGAGGGAACTAACTGTGCTGACCGGGTCACGCCGGCCACTCCATCCGCCGGCCATGGTTGGAGGGAACTAACTGTGCTGGCCGGGCCACGCCGGCCATGGTTGGAGGGAACTAACTGTGCTGACCGGGTCACGCCGGCCACTCCATCCGCCGGCCATGGTTGGAGGGAACTAACTGTGCTAGCCGGGCCACGCCGGCCACTCCATCCGCTGGCCGTGGTTGGAGGGAACTCGGGCTCCTTCGGGTGGTTTTCTGCAGATTCTCCTGCCTCCCACCTTCCCTGGCCTTCCATGCCGGCACCTCCACAAGCCATTCTCTGCACAGGAGTGACCTGTTATGTCACTCTTACAGCTTAAAACTCTTCCAGTGGCTGCCACCTCCCCTCCCAGGCCACCCACGGAAGCTGCCATGCTGTCCCTCTCCACTCGGCTCCTGCACGGCCCCAGCCCCCCGGGCCACCAGCCTCCCCGGCCCCCTCGGCCCCCTTCAGACCCAGGCACCAGGGCCTGCGGGTTCTTCCCACTCGAAAGGCTCCGCTCACAAACCTTCACAGGCCCAGCGCCCTCGGGGCGGCAGGTCTGAGCTAAGCTGTCCACCCACTTCCTGGCCGTCCCGGTCACATTATCCTAATTGCACCCCCTCTCATGTCGTCTTGTTCAATTTTCCATCTCTCCACCCCGTCCCGCCCTCCCTCACTCAGCTCCATGAAAGGTAAGGTCCCTGAAAGGTGTCTGATTCTTTCCTGTGTCCATGGCACTTGGAATACAGAGACGTTTATAAAACTTGTTAAATAGATGTCCCCCAAAGGCCATCCATGAATAGCCAACAGGCCAATGAGGAGTGAAGAGCAATGACTCAGTGTGACTTCATTCACCATCAGCCCCGAGCTTATGTCCAGTAGATGCATCTGATGAGATGGAATCACTACTCCCTCCTACACAGAAGCAGCAAGTGGAGACGTGTCCCAGGGCCCCATCTGACGACCCACCAGCCAGCGGGCACCCCTCCGGCCACTGCTGCACCCCCCAGGCCTCGGGAAAGGGCTCAGAGTGGCGGTGCTTTATGATCTCCCACCCTCCCATCTCCCACCTCGCCATCTCCCACCCTCCCCACCTCCCAGCACTAGTCCACCTCAGATTCTTTCTTTCCTACATCACCACCTTCAAGCCCTGTTAAAAGATAGAAAGATTAGCCAACACCCACATACCGCAGGTAATTACCACTCCTCTCCCCTTCCCCTGCAGAGGTGGGAAACTGAGGTCTCTATCTCTATGGAAGTCTAGGGGGTAGAAAAAGTCACTGAGGTGCCTCCATTGCAGGGTGAGAGAGGCTCCTTCAGGTCATATTGATAAGGGGACCATTTAGCAATCTTCTCCGCCAGCTTGGACTTTAAGGATGGAAAGATGTCTCCGTTTTCCTCTTACTACTTCAATAATTAGTTATGCTCTAGGAAGCACTACTTGAAGTCATCACTCGCCAAGAGGAGGTCTTCGCCACCTGAAAGAATTCTAATCTCGGCATCACCGCCTCGAAGAGCGTTTGTTGGAAGGAGGACCTGGATTCATACCTCACTTATGCCGAGTGACCAGCAGCAAACTACCAAAGTCCTTCCGGCTTCCAATTCCTACTCTGTTGGATGAGAACGAGAAGACTCACATCATAGGGTCATTTACTGGGTGACCAGCCTCCATCACCGGGCCCAGGGCCAGGCCCAGGGGGGCTCTCAGACGCTTCCTCACCTTCCCCGGCCGGGAAATGAGCGCCCAGAGCACTGGTTTACAGGGAGATGGTTCATCCGCCATCCTAGCCGCCATTAGCAGTGGAAACTGGGATTCTGTAAACACTGACTCACTCACTACTGTCTTTCTAAACTTCCGTCTTAGGGGTTTTTAGTTGAAATCTAAATGAAGTAGTACTTACTATAAATTGGTTTCTAGAAAAACGCCTGCCGTCTGCATTCCACATGAAAGTGCGGGATGAACATTTTCAATGAAAATCTGACTCTGTTAGCATCCGAATAAGTAATGTGGTTTGGGATAAATTTTATGTAGAAAAATAAAACTAAAAGTGACCACAGTTGCCAGTTAGTGGAGTTGCTTTTATGTTTAGGATTTGCATTTCTGTGATAAGGTAACTTTATGAGACAGTATGCAAAGTGTTTTCAGGGCCACTGTCCCCCTAATACTCAGTGCTCCTGAAGGGTCTCCTAATGACTCAAGTTTCTTAGCTTAACCAATGAGATGTAAATTTTTTAAATAGATTTTTAGAGAGAGAGGAAGGAAGAGGGAGAGAAGGAGAGAGAGAGAGAGAGAGAGAGAGAGAGAGAGAGAGAGATATCACTGCTGAAGCCTGTTATGACTTCGGGGCTCATGCTCCCACCTAGATGTTATTCCTGAGGCCATTAAGCTACTTTTTAAATCTTCATACCCTGAGTTCCATTTACCAATGTCCCATTAACAGTCAATGACATTTTTAAAATTGATTTTTAGAGAAAGGGAGAGGGAGAGAGAGAAATATCTATGTGAGAGCGAAACATTGATCAGCTGCCTCCTGCACACCCTCTACTGGGGACTGAGCCCATTACCTGGGCACGTGCCCTGACTGGGAACCGAACCGGGAACCTTTTGGTGCACAGGACAATGCCCAACCAACTGAGCCACACCTGCCAGGGCATGAGATGTAAAACTGCAATGTTTCCCCTACCACTCCAGCACAAGTATACTTTCATACCCAGCTTGTTATCATGTTTTCCTTTCTCAATTACTTTGATTACAGAAGAATGCTGTGTTGAGTGCCTAGCACACCATCCAAAAAAACAACTATTTCAGTAACACTTGACTTGATGAAGGGGCAAGACCTGAAAGAACACTCCGGATTTCTCAACTCTTGCATCCCACCCTTCTTATTCTCGGTAGAGAAGGTTGGTGAGGTTTATACTAGCATGCAGGCAAGCCATGATACTCACGTGTATCGGTACGCAGTTACCCCATTGGAACTGAAGGCTCAGTGAACAATGAACCTTAGGAAGATGGTATTGGGGGTGCTGCCTGCCATGGTAGATTACCCGGAGGGAGACAAAGGTCTACGGTGTTCCTCAGAAGCTCCAGAAAGGAGAGGTTTTGTTTTATTGTTTTTACGGTCTGCTGTTGGGAGCCAGGGGACATGAAGAGGGAGAGAAGCAATTCCTGCTAGAAGCCGCATCTGAATAAAGGACCCTCCATATCCCTTCCAGATTATTCCCAATTATTTTTTTTTAATATAATCAGCTGTATACTTATGCAGTCTAATTTTGTTGTGTTGTTGGGTTGTTGTTGTTTTTCCTGAAACAGGTAAAAACTACAGACAAATGTAAATGCTTTCCGGCTTTTAGTTAACCCGGCAGCAGTCCCAAGACAACAAGTTTCACTGCAGCACATAAATGTGAGACACTTTGCACATTTTTTTAAACATATGATTTAGTCAGCAGCCTTGAGGAATTACAATTCTATGCAGAACCGACCTTAAACTTGATTCTGGAAAGAAACCTAAGCTAACTTGCTCTCTTACTACTCAACCACAAAAAGGGATTCTTTCCGCATATGGTACAGTCAGATAAATGCAATATTGCAAAGCTAGAACTTGAAAGCTTTTTTCAAAATACGTTTCTATTGATCTCAGAGAGGAAGGGAGAGGGAGAGACAGAAACATCAATGACGAGAGAGAATCATTGATGCCTGCCCCCTGCACGCCTCCTCCCAGGGATCAAGCCCGCACCCCAGGCATGTGCCTGACTGGGGCTCAATGGTGACCTCCTGGTTCAGAGGTCGACACTCAACCACTGAGCCACACAAGCCGGGCTCACCATTTCTGCCTCTCTCCCCCTCTCCCTTCCTCTCTGAAATCAATAAACACATATTTACTAGTAATTTTTTAAAAAGCTGAGAGATGAACAATATATTTAAGAAAAGTCTTATTTGCAAGTACCCAAAATATTACAGGATAAAGACACGCATAACATGAGGTTACTAAATGAAGATGTTTCATATGTTCATGTACTGTAAGGATAAGAACCTCAGTTTAAGTGTGGCAGGTGTGGGCTAGAAGGGGTCAGTGGGGGAAAGGGAGGTATATCTGTAATAATTTCAACAATAAAAATAAATCTTCAAAAAAAGAGAGAGAATCTTGGTTTAACCAATACTGTAAATTCAGGGGAAGCTCTTACGTAGCATCTATTCAAAGCAAGACACTGAACTAATTGCCTCATAAACAGTAATTCTAATCCTCATAACCACCCAAAAGGGTGCAGTACTGTAATTATCCCCATTTGACAGGTGATGAAACTGAGGGACGATGGACTAAAAAAAGAGGTAGTAGCTGAGCAAATACTAAGGCTTAGTCTGTCTACAAAGGTGGTACACGAGGCACCACACCGAGTCCTGCTAAAGCTCTCCTCTGACATTAGAAAGGCGATTGGAAGAACCACACTGCTCAATTAAATTCAGTTTCAAGAGCTACATAACTTCTTACAAATTCTGATGACCTGATATGCAGCTGGGAGAAGGAAAGCCCAAAGGATACGTGGGCATAAAACCGATCTTCAAGGAGGAAATCACACAGCAACAACCAACACTTGTCTTGGTCCTATTTTTAGGAAAAATTCACAGCCAGCCAGCCAGAGTTATTTTGAGACAAAGAAATGTAAATCCCAGGGATAAAAATTTTCACCGCCAAATCCTTCCCCCTTAATTCATGGTCTGTATTGACTGGGCATTCACATCACAAACTGACTTCATAACTAGGTAATAAATTAAAATATGCCCTAGCTGGTTTGGTTCAGTGGAAAGAGCATCGGCCTACGGACTGAAGGGTCCCGGATTCAATTCTGACCAAGGGCACATGCCTGGGTTGCCAGCTCAATCCCCAGAAGGGGTCATGCAGGAGGCAGCTGATCAATGATTCTCTCTCATCATTGATGTTTCTATCTCTTTATATCCCTCTCCCTTCCTCTCTAAAATAAAATATATATATATATATATATTTTTTTTTAAAAAAAAAACTAAAATAGGATGCACATTGCTATGAACACTTTCAAATTCCTAGACTCCTGGCAGGACAAAATATCCGCAACTATCTAAACTCAATGATCAATTGCAATAAATTCAGTTTGTCCCCAACAGGAAAGTTTAGGACACCCTCCCATGCCAGAAGTGGAGAAAGCAGGGGACAGAATAGTGATCTGTGACTGCAGATAAAACAAAATGTGTCCTCACTCCGACCCGCAGACTGTCCAAGAGCTGCTTCTCTGAACAAATGCAGGCACGATGCCGTGCAGCCTGCATAACCCCCTGCAACCTTCCCGACGGTGCGACCTTAGAAGGAAGCAGGCGTTTGTTTCAAAAACGCCTCGAACCTGCTGCACACCTGTGGCCTGGCGACCGGGGCCAGGGCCCGCGGGGCCGGGAACTCGCCAATCCTCTCGGAGCGAGCGGGCTCAGACATTTTACTGCGACCAACAAACTTTGCGTTTGCATTTGCTAAAACCAGTTTCCCAGAAACAGCCTGAGCGGCTGGGCTGCTACCGCAGGTACCAAGATCCAAACGCAGCTCAAAGGCGAGCCGGGCACTCTTTTCGGGATGTGTATTTCACTCCAACGGAAAGTTGTTTGGGGTTGTTATTTTTTTAAGACAAAGCAATGAGATTCCCGGTTTCCCCGTTAGTGACCTTCGAGCACTGCAGAACGCCAGGACGAGGCCGGAGAGAGAAAGAAAAGTTTGAGCGGCTGCTCCGGAGCGGTGGCTGGGACCCTCCTCCCGCCCGCGGGCCGGGACCGCAGGAACCCGGGTGGGAACCTGGAGCCCGGGGCCGCGGCCGCTCCCCCCGGGTCCGCAACACATCGGCCCCGCCACGCGGGCTCAGGCCCCGGGATCGGCTCGGGACCCTACCGTGGGCGCGGACCGGACCCCCCACCCGCGATCGCGCACACTTCCGGGCCTGCCGCCCCGGCCCCAGCCTGCGAGCCCACTTACCGGCATCATTTTGGACCCGAACCGCATCGAAGCGGGTGGCCGACGGCGGCCCGGAGCCCAGCGGCGGCGCCCGGGGGTCGCGGGGCGGGGGAGGGGAGCGCTGAGCGAGGCCGCCCCGGAGGCGGCGGACCTGTTGCGAGGCGGCGGCGGTGGCGGGACGGCTCGGGGTCCGCACAGCCCTCCCGCGGCAGGGGCGCCTCGGAGCCCGGGCCCAACCCCGCGGGGCTCCGGACGCGGCTTTGTCTGCTCGGCGCTCGCGGCCGCGGGGCTGCCTCCTCCGCTCCGAAACCAACTAACCCGGGCCTGGCCCCCGCCGAGCCCGCGCCGGCCCCGCCCCCCGCGCCGGCCCCGCCCCCGCGCGCGCACGGGTCTGGCGAGAGGGGAGCGCGGGGACGGGAGCGCGCGCGCCTGCGCGGGGCGGGCGCGCGCGGGGGGAGGTGCCCTTTCCTTACTCGGCGGCGCTGGACGTGCGTCGGGGGCGCGCAGCAGGGCGGAGCCGGGACTTGGGGGGCGGTGCCTCGGGAGGAGGGCAAGGCAAGAAAGACCCCCGAGGAGCGGAGGGCAGGCACGTCCCTTGCACCTCCCAACAGCTCAGGAGGTGCGACCCTTGGCCTTGGGGATCCCCGGGCCCAGCCTCGGCGCCTGGGCCCCTCGCGGGAGGACCTGTCGGCCCCCTGGACGGCCGAGTTTCCCTGAGGCCGCGCGGACCGCCCCGTCCAACAAGATGGAGATTCGCGGTGGAGGCTCGGCCTGCAGCACGTGCGGGAGGTCCTGGGGGAAGGAGCTCTCTGCCTTCCCTCTCATTGGCCGTGGCCCAAATGCACATTTCAAACTCCCGTGGGACTTGGTGTAATTTGCAAAAAAAGTACTCTTTAAAAAACGACTCAAATGTGATGTTTATATTTAACCACAATAAAAATGAATAAATAAAACCCGCCGCCCAAAAGGTTAAAAATGTGCAAAGCAGCACTCCACGGAGCTTTCCTGCTGCTCAGGAATATTCTGGATTTGTACCAGCCTCCTCGAGGGGAGCGAAGGCGCGGACATGGCAGTGGCTCGCCTGGAAAAAGCAGCAGAGCTGGTTCTGGCGGCCACTGCCACCCTCCAGAGAGACTCCGGAACCCGAACTGCGGGAGCAGCTTTCCTTCTGCCTAAGTCCTCTCTCTGCAGGCCCACTCAGAGCCACTTCTCTGGGAGAATAGAAGGTGGAGATAATCCCCTGGATTTATTTAGCCTCAAGCTTGGACAATCCTTTCCCAGTCTTAACAAACCCCAAACCAGAAGCTCCATCCAAGTCCAGACTGCACCTTCCAGCTACATAGCTGGAAATAATTCAGCTATGGCTAAATCATTTAGAATGCAAAGTTCTCCAAAACTAGTTTAAAGTTTTGTTATTTTTAAGAGAATTGTCCCGGGTTAAAGGGAATGGATCCCTTCATTGGTTCCATAAATATTCACCAAATGGTGGGTATTCTATGCGCTGGAGATTCACTCATGAACCAAACAAAAACTGGGTGGGCAATAAAACCAATAGCTAAGTATATTAACAATCACATAAATTACCAAGTAGAGTTATAAGGAGGGAAGCAAGTTGCTGTGAAGAGGAGATCACGTTAAATTGGAGAATCTTAGTAAAAATAAAAGAATCTCTCATCCTGAGGCTTAGCACATTTACGGGAAGCAAAAATCCCCCCTTTATTTTTTTATTTTTTGTGCAATCTGCAACTCATACGGGGACTGTTTAGCACCAAAAAAACAGCTTCATATTCTACTGGTTTTCGTTATTTTTGTGCATACAAGGAACTCTCAAGCAACTTAAATATCATCCACATTCATCCAGAAAAAGAATCCCAGATATTGGTCATGATGCCTCTAGTTCTCAGGAATGAACAAATACCTCTTTACCACCTGAACACTGAAATAGTCACACACGATAATAAATTATACCCAGTGTGAGCACTGGCAGCCCTGGCTTATTAACAAAACAATTCCAATCGAAATAGAAGCAAGGTGCCCTAACCAGTTTGGCTCAATGGATAGAGTATTGGCCTGCGAACACAAGGGTCCCAGGTTCCATTCTGAACAAGGGCATGTACCTTGGTTACGGGCACATCCCCAGTGGGGGGTGTGCAGGAGGCGGCAGATTGATGTTTCTCAACGATGTTTCTAACTCTCTATCCCACTCCCTTCCTCCCTGTAAAAAAACCAAAAAAATATATTTTTTAAAAAAAGAAATAGAAGCAAGGAGAGAAGAATTGGGGTAAAGTGGCCCCATTCTATTTTTTACTGCTTGTCTCACAGATGACCTGTCGCCGGAGGAGAAGGAAGGAAGAAGGGACAGCAGCTGGCACTCTGTCCCGAAACTCACTTCCAGCCAATTGAGAATCCCCTGCTGCCAAGTAGCAGGTATGTTTATGTTGAGAGTTTTGTTTTCTTCTCTCTCTCTCTCTCCCTCCCTCTCTCTCTCTCTCTCTCTCTCTCTCTCTACCATAGAAGCATGAGCCAAACAACGAAAAACCCTGTCTAAGCTTTGGTCTCATTCCTTAAATTCTGTGCCATTCACCAAAGGCTCTCCGGTGGGTTGTTTTCCCCCAAGTTCCACCTTCTTAGTCTGTCTAGTGGTTGGCAAACTCCTTAGTCAGCAGAGCCAAATATCAACGGGACAACGATTGAAATTTCTGTTGAGAGCCAAAATTTTTTAAACTTCTTCTAACGACACTTCTTCAACATAGACTCGCCCAGGCCATGGTATTTTGGGGAAGAGCCACATTCAAGGGGCCAAAGAGCCGCATGTGGCTTGTGAGCCGCAGTTTGCCAACAACTGGTCTAGAGCCTCCTCTGTACTGTAATCAACCCCAAGAAAGAGCAACCAAAGTACCACCAGCTGGCGGGGAGCCCTCTTCTCTTTGGACCTCACCTCACCCCCAGGCTCAGACAGTTAATTACATTTGTCTTGAGGTCAGGTGTTTATGTTCCCAGCTTTCTCCCCGTTTCCCACAGGTGTTCCAAACGGTTCCTCCCCCCTTTCAGAAGGTCACCTCCCATCTTCCTTAGCCAGTAAAGTAGAGGATGTGGGCCTTTCGCTCCTGCCATTCATTCTCCCCGCCTCCAACCCAGACTTTTTTACTAATACTCTTTTATTTTTAATATGTTTTATTGATTTTTTACAGAGAGGAAAGGAGAGGGAGAGAGAGAGTTAGAAACATCGATGAGAGAGAAACATTGACCAACTGCCTCCTGCACATGCCTTACTGAGGATGTGCCCGCAACCAAGGTACATGCCCTTGACCGGAATCGAACCTGGGATCCTTCAGTCCGCAGGCCGATGCTCTATCCACTGAGCCAAACCAGTCAGGGCTTTACCAATACTCTTGTGTGTCTGTATTTTGCCAGGCACTGTCCTAGACTCTGGAGAGAACACAGTTGTGCCACTTATGTATGCATTCGTTGGTTGCTTCCTGTCTGTGCCCAGTCTTCCTGGAACACAGTCTGACTGTGGGCAGATCGGCTGCTTTCATGGCAGCAGCAGAGCTGAGTGCCTGGAGTAGAGGACTGTGTGGCCTGCAAAACCTAAAAGACTTACTCTCTGGCCCTTTAAAGAGGAAGGCTGCTTGACCCCTGATCTACCCAGCAGCAAGCATGATCATAGCAGAAATATAATGGAGCCTGAGCTTAGAACTCTTCAGTCAAAGTGGATGGGCATACGGATGGGGCAGCATTGAAAGCAGAAGCGTTTCAGGACCAGACAAGTAGTACATGGTGGCTTATTATACTTTTCTGTCTTCTTGTGTTTGCTCTAAATTCTAGTTAGTAAAATGTTTTATAGAAAATAAAAAAGAAATGCTTCCCATGTCTTTCTGTTTCTATTAGGATACATACCAATGCTGTTGGCATGGCCTCCAAGCCCCCTCCTGGCCTAGCTCACACTCCCTCTTCAAGGGAGTTCTGTAGGAAGGAGGAGCAGTAGGGGTGTACCTCCCCATATTCATGACAAAAGACCCCACATTGGAGAAACCCAGTATCTGAAGACGTCTCTCTGCTATTGACGGCACCTTGATTTGGTTTAAGCCATTCCCTGCCTTATTGAAACCCGGAGCTAATGAGTTCTTATCTTCCGTTGTCAGTCCTCTCTGCATTACCTCACCTCCCTCTTAGTCATCCTCTCAGCCCCCCCCCCCCCTTGTGAAAAAGCCCTTGCTGAAGTCACCATGACCTTTCTTTCACTGATGCAGTCAACATGTTCTTCCAAACCTTGTCTTCTTTGACCCCCTGGAGCACTTAGCTGCTGTCATTTCCTCCTTCCCAGGATCCTCGGTTCCCTTGACATTTGGGATGACGCTCTCATGGTCCTCCTACCTCTGTCTTTGGAAGGACATGCTTCCTCGCCAGCCTGTACATGTTCAAAGTCCTCGAGGCTCAATCCCCTGTCTTCCTAGACAGTCTTATCCACAGTCTTTTAACTGTCATCAACACAGGAGTCAAGTTTTTATATTTCCAACCCAGACGGCCTCCTTGGGCTCTGGAACTGTCTAACTATTGAGCATTTGAAACGTGCCTAGTGCAGTGGTCAGCAAACTCATTAGTCAACAGAGCCAGATATCAACAGGACAACGACTGAAATTTCTCTTGAGAGCCACGTTTTAAACTTAAACTTCTTCTAATGCCAGTTCTTCAACATCGACTCGCCCAGGCTGTGGTATTTTGTGGAAGAGCCACACTCAAGGTGCCAAAGAGCCGCATGTGACTCGAGAGCTGCAATTTGCCGACCACGGGCCTAAGGCCACTGAGAAACTAAGCATTTCCTTTTAATTCATTGACATGTACGTGGCCACATGTGAGTAGAGGCTAAAAGATTAGAGCGTGTAGATATAAACTGTTTCCGTCATCACAAAGGTCCTGTTGAACAGCTAGACATCCATGTCCTGCCATATCCAACCACCTGCTTGACACTGTCTCTTGGCCGTCTCAAAGCATTGCGAACTCGACTTCTCTAAAACCAGATACAGGGCCCTTCTCCCCACTCCTGGTCCTCTCCCAGGATTTCCTGTCTCAGTGCCTGCCACAAGGGTTCATTCATTTCCACAAAGCCAGAAATCGAGGAATCATGCTTGACTTTATTTCTCCTTCATCTCCAACACCTAGTCAAGCTCTGTCCCTTCTGGCTTAGATATTTTTTCCAACTCCTTGTCTTCTATCACCACAACTACCTCGTTCCAGCTTCCACTGTATCTCACACATCCGATCTAGACACCCTTGCTTAAAGTTCCTCCTCCTCATTGTCTCCACGCCCTTGATATCTGCCCCTGCCTGTCCTCCAGTCTTCACAGCTCCCACATTCCCCTCCTGAGACAGCAACACCATCGTTTCTCTGTCCCTTTTGCCTTTTATAAAAAATATTTTTATTGATTTCAGAAAGGAAGAGAAGAAAGAGAGAAACATCAATGATGAGAGAGAATCATTGATTGGCTGCCAATATTTTAGCAGCCAATTCCCATGTCATTAGTCTTAGACTGACTTGCTTGGTGTGCGCAACAGGAAATATTTCGCTTTCGGAGAACAATAGGTTTATTTGTGTTATGCTTATTAATTTGTGCAGTTATTCAGTGTCTGGTAAGTTAATGTTCAAGAAAAAATGTTGATTTTTATTAAAATGTTCTATTTTATGTTAACGATGACTCATTTGTTTCAGCCTTTTGCATTGAGCGTGTCTCTATCGAAATAAAGCTATGTTTCTATGGAAACAGAAGTTTGTGTTTTTTTTGCGGCCCACATACACTTAATCCTTGTTTATGTGGTCCGTGTCAGCCTGTGAGTTTGACATGCTTGGCCTAACGGAACAGAGACTGTTCTGCATGTTGTCACCAGCCAGTGGGTTTTAAATTCACTCGAGCCAAATCCAAACGGAAGGGAAGATATGGAATCCAAACTCAAGATAGAGGAAAGACTTGTGAGCAGGAAGACTTCCCCAAGACCAGCTTGTGGGAGACAAATAAAGCATTGCCGCCCACATGCTGTATCAAACCCAGCTGCATCTAACCCTGGTCTTAACCTCACCCCATTATGCATTCTCCGTTCTTATCTTAGACCGAAATCCCTTGCGGGCTGATGGAAGGCAGCTCTGATGCTGCAGATGAGGACTTCAGATAAGCTTCGTGTAAAAAACGCTTGTGGCTTCTCAGGGTGCCAGCAGAGAGCTGCTCAGAGGTCCCCAGGGGGCGTGGGTCGGAGGCAGGACTGTCTGGGCGAGAGGGTCTGCAGAGACCCCGTGCGGGGTTGGCTGGTCATGGTGATTAAACTGGGCGCGTTTGGGCGAGGGTGTCGTTCAGACCGGAGCTGGTACTGAGATAGTGATCCTAAGGAGAGTGGCAAAGGGCCAGGCAGAGGGCGGGGCGGCTCGGGTTGCCAGGCGAGCTGTCAGAGACCAGGAGGGCAGAAACCAGCGAAACGGAACACCACGCGCACCTGAGAGATGTGTTGTTCTGACACCTCGCCGGGGCAGAGAAGCCCGTTTTAACTCAAGGCAGCCCGGACCGAACTGGACGGTCCTGTCCCAGGGACATTTCATTTCCTCTTAAAAAGGGCTGGGCCTCCTCTCTGTATCCGGGGACGCCATGTCAGACTCCGGATCAGCTGGGGAGGAAGCCTCTAGCTCAATCCCCTGCTGAGAGCGGGCATCAAGGAAGGTAGTTTCTGGGGTGTGATTTGTAGGTTCAGCCTGCGTGATCTGTGGGTGGGGGTGCCAGGGGCACATCCACGCTGAGATCTGTAGAGGCAGCTCTTCTACAAACGAGACGAGTCATGAGCCACATGCTTTTATGATTTGATTAGAAAAAACTCCACGAGTAGTTGTAATAGGAACTACCTTTGATTCTCAGTTCCATGCCAGACCCTGGAACAACATATTGCATCTTAGTAACTCCTCACATCAGCCCTCGCCGGTTTGGCTCAATGGTTAGAGAGTTCGCCTGTGGACTGAAGGGTCTTGGGTTCGACTCCGGTCAAGGGCACGCACCTCAGTTGCAGGCTCGATCCCAGGCCCAGGTTGGGGCGCATGCAGGAGGCAACCATTCAATGTCTCTCCCCCTCCCTTCCATTCTCTCTAAAAACAAAAACTGTCCTCTGGGGAGGGTTAGCCACAACAACACAACCTTCACAACCACCTTGAGAAACGGGTGCTATGAATAGTCTCAGTTACTGACGGAGAAACGTGACTTGGAGAGATGGGTAAGAAGGTCACTGCTGGGGAAAAGTAATGGCAGGCCTCCTTGCTGCGCTAGGTCTAGGCTCTCCCCTTCTGCTTCCAACCATGAGTGAAAGGAATCTTGGAGAAACACCTGAGCAGCGACCCTGGTGGCAGTAACAGCAGCAGCCACAGCCCTGCGGGTTCCCCTGCTGAAGTCTGTCCCTTTCGTTAGCGGGCTCCAGGCTGCACAGCTGACGTGTGACGTTAGGACAGGCGGGTGTATTTTCATCATCTCCTAGAACAGTGGTCAACAAACTGCGGCTCGCAAGCCACATGCGGCTCTTTGGCCCCTTTAGTGTGGCTCTTCCACAAAATGCCATGGCCTGGGCGAGTCTATTTGGAAGAAGTGGCATTAGAAGAAGTTTAAGTTTAAAAAATGTGGCTCTCCAAAGAAATTTCAATCATTGTACTGGTGATATTTGGCTCTGGTGACTAATGAGTTTGCCTACCACTGTCCTAGAATGACAGGAGGACTGGGAGAGGTGTGGTCAGCTCTGGTTCCTATTTTGGACACAGGTGTCCACTCACCAGTAGGTTTCCCCCTCAAATTCAAGTCTACCCAAAGTTCTCGGTGACCACGAAGAGGGTTATACACACCATAACATGGGGGTTCGGGCCCAGGTACCCGTTGTGGTCTGAGCCACCCAGGCAAGGACACCATGCATCCAACCAGGAGGTGAGGGTAATGACGGAACTTGCTGAACCAGAAGGAGCCTGGCTGTTCCCGGGGGTTGGGGGGTGGGAGGCAGAAGGGGGGAGGCAGGTTGAGGAGAGGTGGCGCCTCCCAGCTACACTCAGAAGCGGCCGGCAAGTGGACACTGTCACCTTTGGGGACGTGTGTGTGGATGCGGAAGGGACAGCCCGTGAGGGCAGGGTGCTGGTGGGATGTGCAGGATCGAACTAAACACACGGCCAGGTGGTAATGTGGGCCAGGAAACCACTACAGGTTGAATGTAAGGATGGCAAGCGATGTCTGCAGGTCTTGGTGGCTGTGATAATTCCAGAGAATGCTAGTCAGTCTGATAATAAATGTGTTTTTTTTTACGTATAGGGTAATAATCAATGGAAGGAATTTTCAACAAGGCAGAAGAAAACCTTCCCAAGTGTGTTAATTCTTGGGTACCAAGAACTACAGGGCAGCGATGGATTCATTAGTCAAGAACTCAGAAGAGCTTTGAGTCTCTGTGATTAAGTGTTTCTCAGACGTAAGTGGGGAAAGCCAGCCCCTTTAACTAGAGACAGCCTGAGAACACTACCTCTCCCCGTGAAATAAACCTACTTAGTGCCTAAGAACTCAGTCCCTGAAGGGAAATAAAGCAGAGTCAGTGAAATATGGAGTCAGTGTCGCCCAGAACCACACGGGAAGCCATCCCTGCCACTTCACACCTGCCTGGCATTAGACAATTTACTTAAATCTCTGGAAGCCTCGGTTTCCCCACCTGTAAAATTAGAAAACCAATATTTAGCTCTCAGGTTACTGTGAGAATTAAGGGAGTTGGTATATATAAAACATTTAGCTCAGAACCTGGCCCACAGTAAGTATTTAATAAGGGTTTCTACCATTATTCTTTGAAATATATTTTTTATTGATTTCAGAAAGGAGAGGGAGAGAGAGAGAGAAATATTAATGATGGGAGAGAACCGTTGGTCAGCTGCCACCTTCACGCCCCTCACTGGGGATCCAGCCCACAACACAGGCATGTGCCCTGACCAGGAATCGAACCTTGACCGCCTAGTTCATAGGCTGATGCTCAACCACTGAGCCACCTGGCCGGGCTCTATCATTTGTACACAGCATCCAAGTCACCCCAGCCCTCACTCAGGGCAGACCACTGGCTGTTGGTGTTGAGTACACAGAGCAACGTCTCTGTCTGGGAGCCACGTTTCCCCTGTCACAAAGGCCCAAGACCCGGAGACCGACGTGTTAAGCCTTCATTCCCCGGCAAAGCAGCTGTCTTGTCTTTCCTCAGTCTTTGATTGTCATTCCTTCACTGTGCCATGCTTTCTCAAAGCCCACAGAGATGCCCCTTAGCTGTTTTGTCTTTAAATAGGGGTACTAATGCCTGCTTTTCTTACCTCACAGGATTGCCATGGGGATCGGGCACTTTAACATGTGACGTGAGAACTCACGGAGAAACAGGAGAGAGACTTTGGTCAAAATGACCAACTCAGCTCTAGAACCGGCAGCTGGAAAGAGGTGGCAATGAAGGAAAGGGTGCTTTTCAGGAAAGAGCAGGCGAGTGAACAGGACTCTGACAAGGGAAATGACTCAGAGCCTGGCTCCTAGAGATCAACCTGGCGCGCGACTGAGAGAGAATGTTCTGTACCAGGACCCAAGTCGATGTCAAGGTCGAGGAATGAGGTCACCCAGCCGCTCCTTCCCTGGATCTCAGAGCACAGGGACCCTGCACAGCAGAGCGACTGAGGGGTGGGTAGAAGGCTGGCAGGCCTCGGGGTACAGGTGTCACCCTGCCAACGACTGCGACCCTGATGCTTCCCGCAGCATTAGCAGAACTGCATGCTGAGGTCATCTGGGGGCAACCACAGGGGGGCCCAGTCTCATTGCATGAGTCTTCTAGAAGGTGGACACTGAAGGAGGAAGAAGGTCTAACACGAGGCAGGTTGTCTGTTGCTGAGATCTGGGGACCACCTGGAAGGGCCTGCGTGCACCCCCAGCCAACAGCCAGTGAGCAGGAAGCCTCGCTTCTGGAACTGCCGGAGTCTGAATTCAGCCAACAACAAGGTTCTAATGGCCAGAAGCAAAGATGAAACCTTAAGGCTTATCAAATGTCTTTCCTCCTTAAAAAAAAAAAAAAAAAAAAAAGAACCAAAATGACCTCACTAGGGTGCTCAAATAATAAGAGCTCTCACTTCCTGGGTGCTTAGGACTTACTGGGCACTTTTATCATATTGTTTTATTCAATTCTTACAGCTCCATCAAGTGGTAATTAGATCTCCATTTGACGGAGGGAAAACCCAACCACTCAAAAAGGGGTCAGTGATCTGTGCCAGCGAAGTGGAGGACTGGCCTTCGAGCCCAGGGCTGCCTGGTTCCAAATCCCACTCCTTCTCCTGTGTCATCCTGACCTGCCTGGGGGCTTGGTGGCTGAAGTGTGACATCCACATGGAATAGACCCATCGGCACTCTTCCCTTTGGGTCAACGCCCCTTAATCTCTCACCTCATCCTTGGATACACGTGGGTTTTCCCGGACAGCGGCAAATGGCTTGGCTAAATCGCTTGGAATCAATACAAGTCAGTGAACTCTAGAACTGGGGTGCACAGTGGCCACGGCCTCCCAGCTCCACCCAGGTGTTCTGTTTCCTGGGATGACTCATGGTGTCTGGTCCTCGTCCGTGGGCCAACCTGCCAACAACGCTCAAGGCCTCCATTCACTCTGGGCTGTATCTTTCCACCCCCTGGGGATTTCCACTTGCAAGACCTTCTGCTTCCATGTCCACAGACTAGCTGTCGGGAGCCTGGGAAGGGTTTGCAGTGGGACTGAATGGGGATCCCCACCATGTGATTGTTCTGACGTTTTCTCGGGGGCAACATTCACCCATACACACAACCCTGCAACATGGTGCCGTGCTGGGGGGAATTCATCAGGAGGCCCTGAGCAAGGCCAGAGCCATCAGAGCTAACGAGTCACAAGGCCCTGTGGTTGTGGCTCAGTGTTTGAGCATAGACCTATGAGCCAGGAGGTCTGGGTTCGATTCCCTGCCCGAGTTGTAGGCTCAGTCCTCAGTGGGGGTGCGTGCAGGAGGCAGCCAATCAGTGATTCTCTCTTATCATTGATGTTTCTATCTCTCCCTCTACCTTCCTCTCTGAAATCAATAAAAATATTTTTAAAAAATAAAAATAAAAATATACCAGTATCTATATTTTTATCGACTTCAGAGAGGAAGGAAGAAGAAAAGAGAATCATTGATTGGCTGCCTCCTGCAAGCCTCACACTGGGGATCGAGCCCACAGCCCCGGCATGTGCCCTTGACCAGAACCGAACCCAGGACCATTCAGTCTGCAGGCCGATGCTCTAGCCACAGAGCCAGCCGGGCTAGGGCAATACTGGTAGTTCTTAAAAGACTCCCAAAGGAAGCATGGTCAAGAGAAATGCCCTGGCAGAGCTGCCTGCTCGCTCTGAGGGTGGAAAACCGGAGGGGAATACCAGGTGCGGCGGGGGTTTGCGTGGACTCGAGAAGGCTTCATAAGCCCGGCTTCTCCCCTCCCGTAGCTGCAGAGAGATAGAGTAGTCAAGGCTGCTGGGAAAAGGGTTCATGTTGATTTCCCAACACAAAGGGCAGATTAGTCAACTTGGAAAAAATTCAGAGAGGCTGAAATCCTTCCCAAACTCCGGTTTCATAAATCAGCTGAGCCAGTCATCCACCCTTGACGTTCTGGAAAGTTGGACTTGCATCATCGGCCAGGCCTCGATTGTGACTTCAATCAGTGAAAACCGAAGCCAACTGCGAAGGACCATGTCCGAGAGGAGATGCGTGGGAAGAAAAAATGGGTTCAGGGACAGGAAGGAGGCCAGTGGCACTTACCTACTGCCCCCTGCTTCTGGGGTCCCTGGACAAGCAGCCCTTTCTGGAGAAATACCCCCTGATGCGGCGAAGGGGCTGTTCACCGGGCTTTAGGGGGACATAGAGAAGGCCTCCCAGAGCCGCGATGCTCCTGCTGTCCAAATGCCACGCTTAGGAAATAGTCTTCTGATGACAACAACACGGTCACCCAGGAGCCCTTCTAGGAGAAATGCAGGAAGTGCTACCTCCGAGGGCATGGACGGGGGCCCCGGGATGCTGGCCACTGGACAGGGAGCCCTGGCTGCAAATTCTGCTGGTGTTCGAACGGACCTGTCAGTGCCTGCAGGCCTCAGTCTGTCCCTGGAGGGGACACAGAAAGTCCAGGGGCAGGACCTTGAATTTGAAGGACTGAGCTGAGCCTCTCCAAGGTGCCACTTGGGCTCAGTGTGTGACCTGCTTGATTCCCATCAGCGGCTATGACCACTCACCTTCCTCCTACCCCTTCAAAAACACAAAACAAAACAAAAAAACACCTTCCTCACCAGGATGCTTAGAAAATTCCTTTCTAGCCTGAAGTCTGGAGGCCAGTGCTGAGCCCATATGACCATACAGGGGTGACAAGAAGGAGCACTGATATCCTAATCATCTCTCCAGCCTCCTTAGCAGGGCCCTCGCCTTTGCTTGATGTGAGACTCCCTGTAATAGCAAAAGTCTCGTTCACTGAAAATCATTCATCTCTTTCTTTTGTTTGTGCAGTAGTTTGACTGGGATTGCTACGCAGGCCTTCATCAACCCATAAAGATCTGGGGCTGTGGGGTAGAGAAAAGAACTAATACTAGGCCAGGCCTCAACTTCCAACTAGCCGGCAGGAATGAGCAGGAGAGGCCTCTGGCTTCTCTAGTGGCCACGATCCCATTTCACAGCATGTGAGAAAGTGGGCAAGACCCCAAGTTCTAAAGCAGAGAACAATGCTAAATGTTTAACTAAGATATTTTTAAAAATACACATTTCCTGCCCGGCCAGCTTGACTCGGTGGTTTAGTGTCGACCTATGAATGAGGAGGTTGCGGCTCGATTCCCTGTCAGGGCACATGACTGGGTTGTGGGTTTGTTCCCTAGTGTGGGGCGTGCAGGAGGCAGCCAATCAGTGATTCCCTCTCAGTACTGATGTTTCTATCTCTCTCTCCCTCTCCCTTGTTCTCTGAAACCAATAAAAATATATTTAAAAAATAATAATAAATAATATTTCCTGCAGAACATTTAGTTTTGAGTAACATGGTTTTCAGTGCATCTATCAGTATGAAGGAGAAGGATAAGGTACATCTATTAACACAACCACTTTGGAAAATTTAGAAATCTCTTCCAAATCTGAACACACGCAGCCCCATGGCTGAGCAATTTCACTCCTAAATCTCTACCCAACAGAAATGCAAACATATCGTCATAAAAACATGTATAAGAATACTTTAGCAGCACTGTTTGCCATCAAAACTGAGAAGAACACAGGGAAAGTTCTATATAATCATGGCGGAAGGACCTATCCTAACTATGACACAAAATCCAGACTCCATTTTTTAAAGAAAAATAACAAATTAAATTACACTTAAAGAAATGATCTGTACCATATAGAGCAACACATTCAAATAAATTACTAACAGCACACCATTAGCAAGGGGAACTTTTCAACTTACCAAGATACCAACACTGACAACTCACGTTTTTATTATTGGAGCATAATGACTTGGTATTTATATATATTGCGAAATGATCACCATAATAAGTGTAGTTAACATCTGTCACCATACATAGCTACATTTTTTATTTATTTATTTCTGGTGCAGAGTACTTTTTGGATATCTCTTAGCAACTTCCAAATACGTGATATGTTACTAACTATCGTTACCATTGCTGTATATTACATCCTCATGCCGTAATTATTGTAAAACTGGGAGTTTGTGCCTCTGGACCACCTTCACCCATTTCTCACTCCCACCCGCTGCCACTGGTAACCATCAGTCTGTTCTCTGTATCTGTGAGCTTGGTCTGTTGTTGTTGTTTTAAGTTCTGCATTTCATTGAGATAATATGGCATTTGTCTTTCTCAGCAATTTATTTATTTTTATTGAGAGTTAGAGGCCTTAGGGGAAAATAGCAATTGGAAAGCAGCACTTTTTTTTTCTTCTTCAATAAAGCAACCTGGGAATATAGACCAAGAGCTGTACAATCCTTCGTTGATCCTTTACTTCTACTTTGGGGTCTAACACTCATGCTCCTATCAATGCTATTTACAAAGATGGCAACATGAGAAATACATAGAAACGTTATTTTCCTTTCTAAAGTACATGTGTAGACGATATTAATTCAAACATGTGAAATAACACTGAATTAAAAGTGGAACACCAAGTGATAGTCAAACACTCGTTACAATTCTGTGAAGTCTCTGTAGAGACATTAAGGGGAGAAAATAGGTGTTGAGGAGCGGGAACAATTTCTATGGAAGTGTGCACCCCTCTGACAGGCACTGCAGCAGCAGGAGGACCAGTGGGCACAGTGCTAGGTCAGACTGGCTGGCAGAGGAAAGAATACCCAGGATAGGATTACTCATGTCCCACCTTTGGCACCCAGGGCGGTCCAACTGGCCCGCTAGACGTGACCCACACGCACCCAAGGGAATACATGCCACCTGGTGGCTGGATCTGAAAATTACGGCTCTGTGGATTCCTGGAGGTCAGACTTACTTGTAAGAAAACACCAAGTAGCTGGCCATTATTGGTGAGTTTTCATGCCCCCAAAAGCACCTTCCCTGGCTCCTGGCTTATCACTGCACTTCCTAAAAAGCCTCTTACCACCTCTCCATGTTTGCCAGCGTTCTCAGCCAGCCTTTTCTCACCCTCAATCAGTATAACGTCTTTATCATCTCACCGTCAACCAATACAATGTCTTTGCCTCTGAAAATGCCACATGCAGGATACATTACTGTACACGGGAGTGATTATACCCTCAGTGAATGGAAAGCCATCCGTTTACCCCGGCACATTCTCTAATTCTTCTCCGGAAACACAGTAATATGCTTTATTATTAAGCGATCAAAAGATACTTTTACAACAATAACTCACATTCTGTGTCGCTGTCCTTTTTTTTGAACGGCTCACACATTATAGAACACCATCTCATCAGCCAACCAACCCTTGATTGTCCTTTGGGATGTTGTCTGAGCCATTAAAATAGCAGCATTTCCTTTCGCATCTGTTTGTGTCACTGTTATTATTAGTGTCCTTCCAGAGAGACCTGAGCCCCGCTCCAGGTGACAAGTACTGATTTGACATTGAACAGGTGAGGAAGGTTCTCTAGAAAGAAACTTCTGGATGCCGACACTGACTCCCTCAGTCTTTGCTGACTACCCTTCCTGCTGACTTCTACTTCCTTGTTACTCAGCTGGCCGGTCCTCATCTATTTGTCATGAGATTAAATGGGTCATAGCAGCCCAGCCGGTGACTCAGTGGTTGAGCACTGACCTATGAACCAGGAGGTCACGGTTCAATTTCTGGTCAGAGCACATGCCCAGGCTGCAGGGCTCGATCCCCAGCAGGGGGCGTACAGGAGGCGGCCGATCCAATTCTCATCATTGATGTTTCTATCTCTCTCTCCCTCTCCCTTCCTCTCTGAAATGAATAAAAATTTATTTTTTAAAAAATGGGTCACAGCAGGAGCTCAATTAAACGTCAGTCCCTTCTCTTCTCGCCCATTTGAACCATCATGCTAGAGTTAAGGCCAGAAGTATGAAACAGAATGGCAAATGTCGGTCCCATAGGATGTGAAGTGGAGAAAGTGTTGGGGTTTGGCCCCTCCTTCCAGTTTTTAGGTTCATCGTGGCTTTGACAAGTCCTCACTCTGCCACCCCATCCATCCTAACACCTGTCCACTCAAAGGTGGGGCACCCATCAGCGCTGCAGTCCTGATTTTTTAAAAATATATTTTATTGATTTTTTTTACAGAGAGGAAGGGAGAAGGACAGAAAGTCAGAAATATCGATGAGAAACATCGACCAACTGCCTCTTGCACACTCCCTGCTGGGGATGTGCCCGCAGCCAAGGTGCATGCCCTTGACCGGAATCGAACCTGGGACCCTTCAGTCCGCAGGTCGATGCTCTTATCCACTGAGCCAAACCGGTTCCAGCCACAGGACCCTGATTTCCTGCTCTTTTTCAAACGCATGGATCTTTGGAAGATGTATACCAAGAGGAACTTGAGAACAGAGACACAAAAGACTTTAAAGGGGGTGGCATTCGTCTAAGAAGCCCTCCATTAACCTGCCGCCAACACGTTGGTTACTCTTTGTTCCCTTGGTTCTTTTTTATTGTTATTATTGGAAGGGAGAGAGATAGAGAGCTAGAAACATCGATGAGAGAGAAACATTGACCAGCTGCCTCCTGCACACCCCCCACTGGGGACGCACCCGCAACCAAGGTACATGCCCCTGACCGGAATTTAACCTGAGTCCTTTCAGCCCTCAGGCCAATGCTCTTATCCACTGAACCAAACCGGTTTTGGCTGTTCCCTTGGTTCTTGTTGTACTTGTCCACGATCAAAACAGCAGAAAAGAGTTAACATCACCAATAATGAGACAGACTGACAACATGAGCTTCCCAATAGTGTAACACACCAGGAAGGATGCTATCTTTGCCAAAAATACACAACGCGGCCCTACCCAGCTTGGCCAAGTAGCTAGAGCGTCAGACTTTGGACTGAAGGGTCCCAGGTTCCATTCCAGCCAAGGGCACATGCCTGGGTTGTGGCTCGATCCCCAGTGGGGGGGGTGTGCAGGAGGCAGCTGATCAATGATTGTCTCTCATCATTGATGTCTCTTTCTTTCTTTTTTTTAAAAATATGTTTTATTGATTTTTTACAGAGCGGAAGGGAGAGGGATAGAAAGTCAGAAACATCGATGAGAGAGAGACATCCATCAGCCGCCTCTTGCACGCCCCCTACTGGGGATGTGCCCGCAGCCAAGGTACATGCCCTTGCTGGAATCGAACCCGGGACCCTTCAGTCCGCAGTCCAACGCTCTATCCACTGAGCCAAACCGGTCTCGGCACATCATTGATGTTTCTATCTCTCTCCTTCTCTCTTCCTCTCTGAAATCAATAAAGAAATATATATATATTTTTAAATGCACAACACAAATCTAATCATGAGAACACACAAGACAAATCCAAACTGAATGACATTGTACAAAACTACTTGTCTATGTGTTTACAAAGTGGCTAGGTCCTGAAAGATAAGGAAGCCTGAGGAGTTGTTCCAGATGAAGAGGCTGGAGGGTCATTTCAAGGCCATTATTCAGACAAGCAGCAAAATTCGAATATGGATCGTATATTAGGTAATAGTATTTATTATATCAAGGTTGAATTTCCTGAATTTTATAACTGAACTGTTGTTATACAAGAGAATGTCCTTGTTCTAAGGAGATATCTGCTGATGTATTTTGAAGGAAAAAGGCACAAATAGCTTAGGAGAAAAATATTGTGAATATATATATATATATAAAGTCATAAAGCAAATGTGACAAAATGTTAGAATTGAGGTCAAGAGAATGTGGGAGTGCTTTGTCCTATTCTTGTCACTCTTCTGTAAGTTTGAAATTATTTCTAAAAAAAGAAAACACAAAAATAGAATAACATTGAGGAATTGGGTGCTTCTGTTTTTGGATAGATGTTTCATGCAAGAAAGGGGGAGAGTTTAGACGGGGCCCTCTGGCAATAGCATTTTTAAGCTGAGCGGTCATGGCCGCCGGGATTAGACTGTTGGTCTACGTGGGCCTGGCACGGTTATTCTCTTAGGAAGAAGGCCCTGATTGGCCTCCCGGGTTATCATAACGAGTCCTGCAGCTCTCCACCCACTCAGTCCGTGGGACGCACAAATAATTACAGTTGATGAGTCGTAAGTGCTTACATCTGAAGCACTGAGCCAACCTTTTATTTTTTTATTATATTTTTATTTATTTCAGGGAGGAAGAAAGAAGGAGCGAGAGACAGAAACACCAATGATGAGAGAGAACCATGGATCAGTTGCCTCCTGCACACGCCCCACTGGGGGCCGAGCCCACAACACAGGCCTGTGCTCTGACCGGGACTTGAACCGTGGCCTCCTGGTTCAGAGTCAACACTCAACCAACTGAACCATATTGGCCTGGCAGCTAAGCCTTTAATAGTATTAGGACACTTAATTCCCATAAAAATCTGATGAGATATGTACTATGACTCTACCGTTTTCACAAATGAAGAAACTGAGGCACAAAGAGGGTAAACAGATCTCACAAGGTCACAGAACTGCCCCATGGGCAAGACAGGAACTGAAATCAGGTCTGTCTGAATCCATCATCAATGCTCTTAACTCCTGTGCTACTTAAATCAAGCCCTGAACCGTGGCTCTTGGGGAGACTCTGGCCTTTGGGGATAGGTAGTACCGGTGGGAAGAAGGCACATACCCGGGTTTAGACAGAGGGTACCAGGCAGACACAAGCACATCAGATACCACATC
Source organism: Antrozous pallidus (assembly GCA_027563665.1). Classification (NCBI taxonomy): domain Eukaryota; kingdom Metazoa; phylum Chordata; class Mammalia; order Chiroptera; family Vespertilionidae; genus Antrozous; species Antrozous pallidus. The sequence continues at coordinate 6,945,054 of CM050529.1, read as the reverse complement.
AGCCTGTCAGCACAACCAGCCCACAGTCTCCTGCAGGCCAGAAGCAAGGGTGCGTTGGAGGCACTTCTTGAATATTGATCTACAAGGTCAAATGCCCCTTTCCAAGGTCATGTTTGGTCGCAGAGACTGAAGCACCAAGTCACACATGGCAAGGGTCCCGAACCCAGGGACGCGGCTTCACTGGGGGCTCCCCAGGGTCAGGAAGAGGTCTTTCCCTCACGAGGTGAGCATTCCCCACGCGCTTAGTGTGACAGGCGCTGGGCCACAATGGAAGGGACTCTGAGAAACAAGACTCATACATCCGATGGTCAGCACCTCTGAGACAATCACCACAGACTGGAGACAGGCCACCGTGCGGGACCTGCAGACACGGCTCAACATGCCCCGCACAGCAAAATACATACCTGATTAAGGGCACAAGCCTTCATGGAACAGCTCGATACCGTTACCCTCACCAGCTAACCCTGACTATGGGCTGGTGGGGTCGACACTCTACCCAACTGAGCTGCCTGACCCAGGCTAGTATATTCTTGATAAATGGAGAAAAATACCAAAAGGAATGTTTAAATTAAGTAAAAGTGGATGCTTTGGGGGAATGAGACTAAAAGGTGGGGACTTTTTAAAAATCTCAGTGCAATGAAATGTTGATTTAAAAAATGCTAATGCAACGTAGCGAGGCGGGTGTCATCCTCGGTATAGTGGCTTCCTACCTACTGGTATTGTCTAGAGCCGGGCTATATGGTAGCCACTAGCTGTATGTGACTTTCACATGTTAAAGTAAGGCGAATTGAGAACATAGAACTAAAGGATCAAAGAGGAGATCTCTGCTAAAGCCAGGGAAATGAGAAAGAGAAGAGAAAAATTACATAAGGACACGAGTAAAAAAGTTTATACAGCCCAGCCAGTGTAGCCCGGTGGTTGAGCATCGACCTATGAACCAGGAGGTCACAGGTCTATTCTGGTCAGGGCGCATGCTTTGGTTGTGGGCTCAGTCCCCATTAGGGGGCGTGCAGGAGGCGGTCAATCAGTGATTTTCTCTCCTCATTGATGTTTCTATCTCTCTCTCTATTTCTTCCTCTCCAAAATCTATCTATTTATCTATCTATCTATCTATCTATCTATCTATCTATCTATATTTAAAGTTTATATAAACACGGTGCACGAAATTCATGCACAGGTAGGACCTCTAGGCCTGGCTGCAATCAGGGTCAATCAGATTCCCTGTCTGCTCACCTCCCCACTTCCTCCTTCCCTCACCATCTTGCTTGCGCTGCTCTTGGTCACCCGCCATGTTCTGGTGGTCAGCACACATCATAGCAAGCGATCGAACTCCTGTTCTTCCAGTCAAACTTCCAAGGGGACACTTTGCATATTGGCCTTTTATATATATAAACAGACAACCCTGGGCCAGAACAGAACAAAGAAACCACGTGAACACAGTGGATTCTGAGCCAAATCTTTTGAAAAGAGTAGCTCTGAGGAGAGCCTATTGTGTAAGCGTTAGGGAAGCAGAAGGGATGAAATCTGAGAAGAAATGGGAGGATACAGGCTCCCACTGCCCTGGGTGAACCTGACTAGCAAGGCCCCAGCTACACGGGGGGCAGGGGAAATGCTGTTTCCTAGGCTCCTGCTCTGTGTTCTCTGAGGCCTTCCCCTCTCATAGGATCTAAAGTGTTAGGTATCTGTTCCAAGAGCCAAGTTCATAGTTAACACATGGGCTCATGTCACTAATAATCGACTTTTTGCACAAGCGCCTGAGCGTGTCTTCATTGTGAGCAGTATGTCAACAGGAGAAATGTCCAAACATCCAAAACCTGTGAGCACTTTTGAGTATATGTGAGCCAAACTGACAATCGCTGGGAAGCAAAATCTCAATGGACTGAGAAAATGCTCTGGAGGAGGGCGGTTTTACACCTTATTGTATACGTTACAATCAACGGAGGAGGCTCCAGGGGTTTCAGGAAATACACTGGTGATAGATCAGGGAGGTGGGAGAAAGCAAAGCAGGGAACTGGATAAAAAGTAGAACCAATAGACGCAATTATTTTACATTTGTGGGTACAGGATAGTGAGCAGTTAACCAACTGAGCTATGTGGCCAGGGTAAACAAATCTCCACCCAGAGAAAAAGCAGCATTTTTGCTGCAAACGCACGTTTGTGCAATAGCGCCCCAGAGCCCTCTGTACCTCGGGTCCCTCATCTGTTCCTGCCATGCGTGGCTTTAAAAGTGTTTACTCCCAACATTAGGACGAGCGCCAAGGAAAATATGAGTCGTGTTAAGCAGAACGACCTGTAGCTGCCCCTTTAAGAATTCACTGAATCATTTCAAACCAGAGGGCTCTGCAGATCATCATGGGGCTAAATCCTTTACAGACGCAAGAAACAGGGGGATGAATCGACTTAGAAACCCAATCCTTAGTGTCTAAAGTGGGGATGAGATGTTCTTTTCGGAGTGCCTTTAAAGAAAAGTAATTCCGTTTCCTGAAATAGTTCAGGCTTCAAGTGGAGCTGTTAGGCAGGAGAGTTGAGTTAAATAACCTCTAAAGGTTTTTTCCAACCCGCGCGCCCCCCCCGCCCCCCCCCCCCCACACCCTCCCATTTCAAAGAGACTCAGGAAGGCTCCTAGGAGAAGGTTATTGTGTCCAAGTCTTGCCAGAAATGTAAGAAAAGCAACTCCTGCTTGGCTCCAGGGGGCAATTATACTTCCTAAAAATAAAATGAGCCTCAGCTGGGGAAATGAAAAGGCTGCTAAAGTGGAAGGTTAGTCATTCTTTTTTTGGTCTCCTTTCATCACCGTGTGATTTACTGTAATGGCAGCCTGTCACCTCGAAGGGGATGACTCAGTGGCCGGTGGTGGGCTGCAGGGCATTGTGTCCGAGGCCCCCCACCTACCCAGGAAGAAACGGGTGTTTAGTCACTGCAGAGACACACTCCCCACCAAGTATTATTCTCCATCCACACCTCCTGGCCCTCGTCTGATCAGAAAGATGGGTGCTTCCGCTTTTACCTACAGGGAAGGAGCAAGGGGGAGATGGGGCAGGAGCCCCGGGGAGGGGTGCGGCTCATTTCTGATGGGCAGACGTGAAAAGCTGTTTCGAATCCTAACTTGGCCCATCGGTTCCTCAAACGGCAGCACGGAATGTATGCTCATCATGCCCTTTGCCGATCTTCCAACAGCGAGATGGTCTTCTCCAGTGAACGTTTAAGGGAATGAATGAGCTGGTGTTTCGGGCAGGATGCTGTCATCGAACAGCATGATGAGCATCACCAAGCGCTTTGGTTCTTACGTGGTCAGTGAGGAGGGGGGCTGACATCCTCAAAGCTGTGCTTTCATTGGGTCAGCAGAATCTCCCAAGACTCTGACCCCCTCTCTGACCAGGTCTGATCCCAGCCACAAGTGACTTTCAGGCTCATGTCCGCGCAATCTGAATTTCCTGATGTGCCCCAGACCACAGAGCGGCCCCCAGTGTTCCGAGTGTTTGCCCCTGGCCTGACCTTGTCTGTCCTTTAACTTGTGACTTGTCCCCCTGGGTTCCTGACCCATTTTAAAATATATATATTTTATTGATTTTTTTACCGAGAGGAAGGGAGAGGGACAGAAAGTCAGAAACATCGATGAGAGAGAAAAATCGATGAGCTGCCTCCTGCACCCTCCCCACTGGGGATGTGCCCGCAGCCAAGGTACATGCCCCCGACTGGAATCGAACCTGGGACCCTCCAGTCCACAGACCAACGCTTTATCCATTGAGCCAAACCGGTTTTGGCTCCTGACCCATTTTTGACCTTTGGCAACAGCCTGCTCCTTAAAGATCTGCCTGCATAGATGCTTGCCTTCCACCGATTCTTAATTCTGATTGTTAGGCTCCTGGACCAGGCCAATCCATGCTATTGTGGGGAGGGGCGGGGGACGGAGATGTTCTTAGACGGAAACCATCAAGACCAAATCTGGTGATTAATGGGACAGGGACCATACAAATGTCCAAATGGGTGTGTGTGTGACTTGCTCTAAGATCTTAGATTTCATATATTATCTATACATATATTAACTATACATATATAGTGCATGGGGGGGGTCCTCTCAGCCCAGCCTGCACCCTCCCCAATCTGGGTGCCCATTGAAGACTGAAGACCAACAAGCCGCAGGAGCTGTACAAATGCTGGGACCTCATCCTCATTTACCAATACAAAGGCCTAGTGTGTAAAAGTGCTTCCACTCCCTGGAGAGACTATTATTCTACATGTTCGGATGTGTCCGGGTATTTTAAGAGCAGTTTGGACATGGAATACTTCAAACAATAAAGAATTCCTTTTTTTTTAAGCAGTTTGGACAATGGAAGGCTCCTGTCGGAGACCAGAAGAATGCTCAGTGGGGCGTCAGGAGGTTTGGCTGGGCAAGTTGCTCAGGCCCTCGTCAGCTGGCTCTCCATTCCCCCCTCTGTAAAAAGTGAGGACGGCGATTCTAAATCACATTGTCAGCCCTTCCCGCTCTGAGTGAGTCACTGACCTTGAGAAGGAATCACAAGCCTGGAAAGGCTCTTAGAAGTGACTTAATTCAGTGTCCAAACCCTTCAGGGACATAGAGGACAGCCCCTTCTGGCCCAGCTAATGCCCTTTCCAAATAATTCTTCTCGGGAGAAAGGTCTTCTGGATCTTGAACTGCCACCCTCTTCTACTTCCCAGCATTAGTCCAAATGCCAGCCTCCTGCAGCATCCAAGCTGAATCCTGTACCCACATGACAGCTCTTTATACCCCGCTCCTGGGATCTCTTTCTCCAGCAAAGCATCGTTGCTTGCCTCACACATTCCTCCCAGGCTGAGGTTTCAAGTCCTGTCTCCATCCATTCACTCTTGTCTGGCTCTGCCCTGTGTTGTCATCATCCTTCCGAAACCCTGCAGTTGCTTTTGCTTCCTCCCAAGACCCCAATAAATCAGCATAAATAGATTTTTTTTTTAAGTACAAACTCACAAATATAAAGAGAGTGGAGAGGTCATTGTAGTAATAAAATTTCGGAATCTGAAAAGCTGATGGACAAGTGGTAACTAACTTAGCGCATCTGAGAAAGCCAGTCCCGAAGCCAGCAGAAGGCAAAAGCTGAGAAAATGTGTGACGTGCTCCCTCAAAGACCTAAGAAGCTTGGGAATTGATGGCTTGAGGTTCTATTGGAAGTGAAGAGAAAGATGGGCCAAAACAGGTTAACTGGATAAAGAAATTGCCCAGAAAGTGGGGCAAAATAATAGAAAGGAGAGAAATTGAAGTGTGGAGACAAGAAAAAGGATCAGCCCTAACCAGTTTGGCTCAGTGGATAGAGCGTCAGCCTGCGGACTGAAAGGTCCCAGGTTTGATTCGGTCAAGGGCATGTACCTTGGTTGCAGGCACATCCCCAGCAGGAGGTGTGCAGGAGGCAGCTGATCGATGTTTCTGACTCTCTATCCCTCTCCCTTCCTCTCTGTAAAGAATCAATAAAATATATCTTTTAAAAAAAAAGGAAAAAAAAGGATCAGTCCAGAATATCTAATATTCAAATGACAAGAGTTCTATAAAGGAAGAATAAGGAAACACCGAGGGGAGAAAATCATCAAAGAAATAATTCAAGAAAATGTTCAGATGGAAAGGAACCCCCCGATATCCAGCACAATATCTGAAAGTGGAACTGAGTCGCACCAAAGAAATAGATTGTCCTTGTCCAGAAGATACTACGGGCTTGGTGAGTGACAAGACTCTCCTGAAGAAATCCTAAGAAAGCAGTAACTGCCAAGACCATGGCCATGCCATCTCTCTCTCTCTCTCTCTCTCTCTCTCTCTCTCTCTCTCTCTCTCACACACACACACACGCCTCCCTGAAGAAGGCTATGCTCATTGCACCCTCATTCTTCCTTGTCTTGACAAACAGTTTGCTCTGGGTAACAGAGTGGCTGCAAATGAGAGTCCCTGAGTCCCGGACAGTGTGGCTCAGTTGGTGGAACATTCTATCCCATTCACCGAAAGGTCGCCGCTTCGATGCCTGGTCGGGGCACATACCCAAGTTGCAGACTAGGTCCTCAGGAGGGGGCGTGCAGAAGACAGCCAATCAATGTTCCCTCTCGTCGATGTTTGTCCCTCTCTCCCCCTCCCTTCCTCTCTCTATAAAATCAATAAAAATATATTTTTTTAAAAATGAGAGTCCCCCAGACTGAGTCCCTTTCCATCCTTTCTATCAAGGTCACAGTGAAAGGGAGAGGCAGACAGACAACCAGGGAAAAGGCTATTGAAACAGTCAATGGGAATGAAACAATGACATTCTATTCATCATCACGACCAATAATTACCACTTAAAATAATTTTATTCAACAAATACGTATTCAGCTTCTGCCACATGCAGGCGCCACCCTGGGCACCAGTGGAACAATGATGCCAAGGTTGCCCGATCGTCAATAGGCCCATCTGTTGGGCATCTGCCTACTTCACTGTGTTCTTGTTCAGAATATGGCCCTTAGAAATGGAGGCCCAGGAGAGGGTGCAGGACAGGATGTCAAAGTGGCCAGGGGCTCCGCTGGGTGACACAGCTCCACTGAACGCTATTCTGGGCAGCTCATCGCCTTGTATCCCGTAGTCTCTTGTCCCATCAGCCCTTTTCCATGGGGCACCTTGGGCCTTACTCAAGTGACCAGTGATAAAATTTAGCGGAGAATAGAAACTCACCAAGTGAGGGGCTAAGGGCGGCCAAAAAACCCAACCTTTTTTTTTTTCTTCTTTTTTCTTTTATTTATTTCTTAAAAATATATTTTATTGATTTTAGAGAGGAAGGAAAGGGGGAGAGAAATAGAAATATCAATGATGAGAGAGAATCATTGGCCAAAACTGGTTTTGCTCAGTGGATAGAGCGTCGGCCTGCGGACTGAAGGGTCCTGGGTTTGATTCTGGTCAAGGGCGTGTACCTTGGCTGCGGGCACATCCTCAGTATGCAAGAGGCAGCTGATCGATGTTTCTCTCCCATCAATGTTTCTGGCTTTCTATCCCTCTCCCTTCCTTTGTGTGGAAAATCAATAAAATACATTTAAGAGAGAGAGAGAGAGAGAGAGAGAGAGAGAGAGAGAGAGAGAGAGAGAGAGAGAGAATTGATTGGTTGCCTCCTGCACACCCCCTACTGGGGATCAAGCTCGCAACCCAGGCATGTGCCCTTGGCCGGAATTGAACCTGGGACCTTCAGTCCACCGGCTGACTTTCTATCCACTGAGCCAAACCAGAGAGGGCTCTTTTTTTTTTTTTTTTTTTTTTTGAGAAAGAGAGGAGGGAAGGGAGAAAGAGAGAAACATTGATTTGTTGTTCCGCTTAGTAATGCATTCATTGGTTGAGTCTTGTATGTGCCCTGACCTGGGATGGAACTCACAACCTTGGCGTATCAGGACAATGCTCTAAGCAGCTGAGCTCCCAACCTTGCGAGACCCTGGTTCTGAGAACACTAGGGGGAATTTTTTTATCATGTTAAGGGAACATGAAATGATTCCTGAAGAGAAAGAGAGAAAAAATAAAGAAAGAACAAGAGCCACTGAGACCGGTTTGGCTCAGTGGATAGAGCATCGGACTGCGTACTGAAGGGTCCCAGGTTCGATTCCAATCAAAGGCATGTACCTTGGCTGCGGGCACCTCCCCAGTAGGGCGGTGCAAGAGGCAGCTGATTGATGTTTCTCTCTCATCGATGTTTCTGATTTTCTATCCCTCTCCCTTCTGCTCTGTAAAAAATCAATAAAATATATATTAAAAAAAGAAAGAAAGAACAAGAGCCAAAAATCAATAGTCAGTGGGTAATACAACAATTACTATAACTGCCTAAGACTAGGACTGATTCTTCCTATGGCTTAGAATGTCACAGTGCTTGGCCAAAAGCAGAATGCTGACAAAGTCTTGCGAATTCCTTGCAGAGTTCTTCCTGGTACCATAGCTTTAAAAATGTGTTACCACTTGCTCGTGTGTTGTATAGGACATGCCTTATTCCAAAAGAACAGGTGGAAGGCAGCATGCTAGTGTAATATCTTCCGAGAGAAACTGAGCTGTCAAGCTGTTTTCTTTATTTCTCATAAAAAGGAATTCTGAGTGTCTGGAGGAGGAAAAAGAAAAACTACCTCCGTGGGAAAGGAGTACAATATCCTGTGTATTAAAACAACACTCAGAAATCCTCAATCATAGGAATGGCATCCAAAATATGCATTTTGAAGCCAGCATTTTCCAAAGGGAAGATATTATGTGCTGTGTAAATACTTAGAGAAAGTGAGATTATTTTTAAGCTGCAGAGATGAAGGTGATGTCGTCGGAGATACAGCTGTAGTGTGATGGCTGGGTCAAGCTCTGTAACAGGAGCCATTTTTTTATTATTGATTTTTTTGGAGAGAGGAAGGGAGAGGGATAGAGAGTTAGAAACATCGATGGGAGAGAAACATAGATCATCTGCCTCCTGCACACTCCCTACTGGGGATGTGCCCGCAACCAAGGTACATGCCCTTGACCGGAATCCAACCTGGGACCCTTCAGTCTGCAGGCTGATGCTCTATCCACTGAGCCAAAATGGTCAGGGCAGGAGCTATTTCTTGCAAGGGTTTAAAATATGGTCATAAAATAACCCATTAACAGTGGATGCCTGACCAGAAATCAGCTCTAGATAATGCCTAGAACATACTATTTTTCACTAAAATGAAAAGGTGGTTCCTTTTCTAGCCTGTTAAGCACATTGATGGCTTTTCACACACACACACACACACACACACACACACACACACACACCTTTATTATTGTGAATTCTTTCACGTGAAAAGCTTATTGCTGACCTTTGTCACCGTGACTCTTTGGGGAGGTCATTAGACTGACAGATTCTGAAGCTTGTTTTCCAGGAAATGCAAGTGGAGGAGGATGGAGCCATTTTTCCTCGGTCACTGCGAGGGGGGCAGGCTGGGAGCCATGTCCTTGGATGGCAGCAGCCTTTGCTGCCCCCCCAAACTGTGACCTTCAATGACATCTCACAAGGCCTAGGATGTGTTTACATGGAAATAGGAAGGGAAATAACTTAAATTTGGCCATCCTAAGCCTACAGCAGGTCTCTCTGGACCCTAACGGAAATCTCGATTTTAATTTCCATGTCACTTTTGTTTAAAGGGAATGGTGCAGACTTTTCCCATAATCATGAACATGAGGAAGGCTTGCTGAAGAACCAGCAGTCCCCCACCAACTAGGACAGGTGAGAATAGACCTGCAGGTCACCCATCCATCCATCCATCCATCCATCCATATTTATAGAACAACAGCTGTGTGCACAGTGCCAGACTAAGCACCAGCATAATAAAGACCCAGCCACTCAGGACCCTTCAGGTTAGGGGGGAAATGAGGTAATAGAATACACCAATGAAGTGACAGTGGGAGGCCTTGCATTGTTTTGTTTTGTTTTGTTTTGTTTTTTTAAAAATATATTTTATTATTTTTTTACAGACAGGAAGGGAGAGGGATAGTAAATTAGAAACATCGATGAGAGAGAAACATCGATCAGCTGCGTCCTGCACACCTTCCACCGGGGATGTGCCCGAAACCAAGGTACATGCCCTTGACCGGAATCGAACCTGAGACCCTTCAATCTGCAGGCCGAGGCTCTATCCACTGAGCCAAACCGGAAAGGGTAGCCTTGCACTGTTAAGTGACAAATGAAGGGAGCAGGCATCCAGTAGCTTCTCACTTCCTGAGAAGGCAGGGACACTAGAGATGGAGAGGCCTCCTTCCCTGGTAGAGCTCAGCTGCCCGTGTTCAAATCCTGCCTCTGCCAATGCCAGCCCTACCACCTGGAACAAGTTGCTTTACCTGTCTTTGCCTCAGTTTCCTGACCTGTAAGGAGCCATGGTGGGGGGTGGGGGGATACTGTAGAGGCAAAAACTGACCCTCTGCCTTGTTTCTAATACAATTACATGATTTACATTCCCTAGTGTGTGTGTGTGGGGGTGTGTGTATGTGAACCTTTGAATCTGAGATAAATCAAAATTACAGTCACCCTGACTTTCTGTGGTCCCCAAAATAATAACATCTTGAATATGTTCCATAAACTCCTTTAAAAAAAAAAAGCACAATTTTATCTCTTACTTTTGCTATGCTGGTGTCTGAAGATACATATTTTTTAAATATATATTTTATTGATATTTTCATAGACAGAAAAGGAGAGGGATAGAAAGTCAGAAACATCGATGAGAGAGAAACATTGATCAGCTGCCTCTTGCACACCTCCCACCAGGGATGTGCCCGCAGCCAAGGTACATGCCCTTGACCACAATCGAACTTGAGACCTTTCAGTCCGTGCAGGCGGATGCTCTATCCACTGAGCCAAACCGGTTTCGGCTGAAGATACATATTGACCTTGGAGAAAGGATAATCATGTGAGCATGTGGTGGCCATTCCTCCCTGAACAGATATGCACACTGGGTAACCATGGTCACTCTGTAGGTTGTATCCTTTTAAATCCTTGTGTTTGTACTTGCTGAGCCAGAGCTTCTGAAGGCTGACGCTCCTGCATTCTTTGGAAGAAAACTCTTTCCTTTTTTAGATGCCTCTGTCTCGGTCTTCCTTTCATAGTAACAGCAGAACCTCCCTTAAAGCTGTGTGTGCATTGAGTGAGTTCGCTCCCTCCAACCCGAGTGATGTCAATGGCCGCTGTTTCCTGGCAAGGGGCTCAGAGGTCCCAAGTGAAGGCATCCTGTCACCCCATTACAATGTGCTTCTCCAGTGTGTCCTGAGAGCATCGTTCTCTTGCCCATCTCGTGTGAGGTCAAACCCCTTCAGCTCATCACGCAGTTTCTGCGAGCACGCTGTCCATTTCAGTGCTGCTTCTAGAACCCCCCTGCCACTCACCAGAACAAGCCACGAAGCTGAATTCCTTCACGGACCAGCCTAGAAAGCGTGACTAACCCTCTGTAAATGCTGCCTCTGGAGCTTAAATCCCTTCTGCTTCCGCACCTCGTTTTCTAGTCTCTGAAATTCTATGCTTCCTTCTTAACTTGGTTTTCTCATTTACAAAACAATCAATACGTCATGTGCAGGAAACAAAGACTTTAACAGTCTTCTGCCAGTTAAAAGCTTTGCCTTTCAACACCTCTGACTCCACCTAAATGTTCTCAGTCTTGGTGTTTTTCTGTCCCTGCAAAGCACTCAAGTGCCCGGCCAGGTAGCTCCGTTGGTTAGAGTGTCATCCCAATGCACCCAGGTTCATCCTGGTCAGGAAGACGGAGAAGGAAGCATACAAGGGGCAACCAAGGAATGCATAAACAAGTGGAACAACAAACCTCTCTCTCTCTCTCTCTCTCTCTCTCTCTCTCTCTCTCTCTTTCTCTCTCTCATCTCTCTCATGAATAAATTTGTAAAAAGAGAGACGTACACAAGCTCTGTCGATGTGCTTTAAGGGGTGTAACTACAGCAATTTCGATTTATATGATGACTACATTAAATCATTTAGTCAGCATGGTATTGGGAAAAGAACATGGAGTTCTTGCCCTGACCTTGACAGCTCATTCCATGCTCCCCGGCAACACATCTACACTCATCAAGCTTGACTTTCCTCATTTGTAAAGTAAGAGGGTTGAACTAAACTAAAAATACCCAAAGTCCTTTATAGCATTAAAATTCCACAATCTACGATCTCATGACCACATCATTAATCAAGATGTCGTAAGACCAGTTGCTGTACTCCGTGGGCTCTGCTGGGATAGGAAGCTTCCCAGCATTCCCTGCCCCCTGGCGTCATGTCCTTACGGAATTCTCTTTCCCTAAAGCGTGGGCTGAGCCTCACGACTGGCTTCTAACCAACAGCATACAGGAAAGGTAATGGGGTGGCACTTGGGGATCAGGTGTCAGAGTGCAGTACAATCTGACACTAACCTGGTGTGAGCGCAGTCTCCCTGCATGGGAGGGTACAATCGCCACCAAGATTGCCTGCACGTCAGATGCCAGCCACAAGTTTGGAAGTCCCCACGCCACCCCCACTTCTGAGCAACTGGCTAGGGGTTCAGAGAATTCTCACCCACCTCTCAGGTTCAATCCTCCACTGGAGAACAGCTCACAGAACTCAGGAAAGTACAACTGGCGCTTTACTGTCAAGGATACAAACTAGGACCAGCCAAATGAAGAGACACAAAGAGCAAAGCTGGGGAGGGTAGCCAACACTGGCTTGGCTCAGTGGGTAGAGCATCGGCCTGTGGACTGAAGGGTCCCAGGTTCAATTCTGATCAAGGGCATGTACCTTGGTTGCAAGCAAATCTCTAGTAGGGAGTGTGCAGGAGGCAGCTGATCGATGTTTCTTTCTCATCGATGTTTCTGACTTTCTATCCCTCTCCCTTCCTTTCTGTAAAAAATCAATAAAATATATTTTTAAAAACACAAAGTTGGGGAGGGTCGCAAATGCAGCGTTTCATGTCTTCTCCCCGTGAAATCAAGACACCAACCTCCTGACACACCAGTGAATGCATCAGCCTGGAAGCTCACCTGAGCTTCAGTGTCCATAATTTTTATTGGAGTTCTATTACCTATGCACGATTGATTTAAGGACTGGTCCTGAGATGTGACTGAACTCAGTCTCCAGCCTCTTCCTCTCACCATGGGACGAGCTGATTCCAACCGTCTAGTCCCAAGGCTGGCCTTTCTGACTCCCCATCCTGAGTCATCTCAGCAACAAAAACTCAGGTGTGGTTGAGCAGTCAACCATGAATCACAAAGGCACTCCAATAACTGCAAGAAATGCTAAGAATTTAGAAGCTGTCTCCCAGGAACCAGGAGCAAAGACCAGACAAATTCCTTACAACATTAGGTTATAAAAGAGCGTGGCTTTCTTCTTGCTGGTGGAATGACTCTCTTGCTGGCTTTGATGAAGCAAGTGGCAAAGAACAACCCTTGAAGACCTGAATCCCATCACCAACAATGTGGGTGAGGTTGGAAGCTGATTCTTCCCCAGTCGAGCCTTCAGATAATACCCTAGATTGCAGCTTTGTCACAAATCCTGAAGCAGAGGACCCAGCTGAGCCCTACCCAGATTCCTGACTCACAGTAACTGTGAAATAATAAACATGTGCTGTTTTAATTTGCTAAATGTGGAGATAATTTGTCGCACAGTAATCCACACTGACAATATTGTGACTAAAAGACAGTGATGCCCTAAATGCAGAGAGCCCAGGAGATTAAATCAAATCAATGTCCTCTAGTAATGCCAATTAAATGAAAACATGAGACGGAACCCACCCTCCCCCCCTGACTCCAGAACCTGTGCATTAAAACACTTCATTACACTGCCTCCGATAACACTCACTGTAAAGTCCTAACCGGCTTGGCTCAGTGGATAGAGCATCAGCGTGTGGACTCAAGGGTCCCAGGTTTGATTCTGGTCAAAGGCATGTACCCTGGATGCGGGCAAATCCCCAGTAGGGGGTGTGCAGGAGGCAGCTGATTGATGTTTCTATTTCATTGATGTTTCTAACTCTCTCCCTCTCCCTTCCTCTCTGTAAAAAATCAATTATATATATATATTTTTCACTATAAAACTACAGGATAATTGTCCAAGATTTCTTACTATCTAGGAGTTTCCCCCCTCGAGTTTTTTACTATTATTTCATTATATGTCATCGTTTCCAGAGAAGATATAAAGTGTCTCAATAACTTTACAATGCACTGTAATAAAATTAAGTAAGAAAATCAGAATGAAGAGACTATGGGGGTAAAAAAAAAATAGCAGGAAGCTAAGTGGGCTGATTGGCTGGGTAGAAATAGGAGCCACGAATTCTGAACGCCAAATGTTCAAGATTCCAGGACAGAGGAGGAAAAAAAAAACACACACAACATGATCAATTTCATGACTCCCAGGGATCTCAGAAAATTAGAGCAATTAGTTGCTCAGAAAAAGAACAACAATTCTGGGTGAAACCAGAGAGAGATTTTTTTCCTATAGGCGCACACCAAGGAAATGCTGTGCGATACAGTCATCAATAGTCACGAAAACATCTATAGGGGACAGAAACAATGTCACCCCGCTTCCTGGCGATGGCTCAACACATGTACAGAGTTTAGAGTAACTAGAAAAATGAATGCAACATTTAGCTTCTCTCTCTCTCTCTTTTTTCCCACTCCCAACATTTTTTTACTCCTACTTGAGCATTAGTGAAAAGGCTGTAAAATCTTGGGTTGAAAATGAAGACCAAGCACAAGATCACTATGAAAATGAGCACTCCCACAATGAGAAGGAGGAGGAAGAAAACAAGGATGCAGCTCCCTAATTAAATCAACTGCTTCTATCATTTTGACAAAGGAATCTTCCTTCGTAGATGTACTCCGGACCTTCTGCTATCCCACTAGTCTGATTGTAAATGTGCTATTAGGACACAGTCAATTCCAACACCTAGACCTTCGCCTTTTGCAGTTGCAATATGACATTTTTCCATTTCTCTGCTGTGAAGTCTAAATCCTACCACACGGGGGGTGGGGGAGGCTGGGGGGAGGATAAGGGGGAGGGGGAAAGGATACTGCAAAAAATCAATAAAAAATAATTAAAAATAAAATAAAATAAAAAAATAAAAATAAAAAATAAATAAATAAATCCTACCACACTACCCTCAACAGCCCAGTTGGGAGCATCCTGCCTTGTGTAATTATTTAAATTCTTTGGCTAAACGATGTGAACACTCATTATTTCCTGGATCTCAATGACCTTATAAATGAAGCTATTATATGATTATGGAAGAACTATTAAAAATAATAGCAGGAAGCCAAGAGATATAAAACAAAGACATGAGTAATTGCTTGGTCTGTGATCGTTAAATGCTTGGTACCCATAAAAGGCCAAACACTTAAAGTGAGGCAGGATGAGGCAAACACTCTGTACAACTTCTTCCCAGAATGTCCTTTGGCAGATCAATGCTAACAGTTAGCCATCTAACTTCCATGTGATTATTAGAATAGACAAGTGATTCTCAAGCATAAAGACCCCTTGCCCAATGAGGGGGACCTGGAAAAGTGAACTATATAAGCTGCAATCATATTATAATATTATATTATTTTACATACGGGAAAAAAGAAAACTATCCTATATAATAAAAGGCTTACCATGCCAATTGTCCCCTCAGGAGTTTGACTGCCCGCTATGACATGTACTGGCCACCAGGGGGTGGCATAGAACAAAGGAAGGCCCTGGGGCAGCCGACAGCTGGGGGAAGGAAGGCCCCATCAGCCCTGATCGTTGGCCAGTCCTAGGGACCCTACCCATGCACAAATTTCATGCACCAGGCCTCTAGATTTTATTACAAAAACTTCTGAAAGTTTTGCTCAGTAAGATTTTCTGGGATGCAGAGAATACAAAGTAGCGGTGATTGTCAAAGTCATGAGAACATAGGGACATGGGGCATGGCTCTACCTCTGGACATGATCTGTGTCTCAGAACAGGACTCAGGTTCCTATCGTCATCAAAGAGGGCATGCATTTAAAAGTTGAGAAACATGGTACCTGACAGTGGACCGTATCTGACTGATCCTTCTCTCCCCAGGGCTTATGATTCCATTTATTCAAAAACACTGGGATCAAAAAAATCAAATGATGATTGAGTGCAAGGATCAGTGGTTGCCTGGAGTAAGGAGTATGGGGAGTGGGGGCTGAATGGGAAAAGGTACAAGAAAACCTTTTGGGGAGATGAAAATGATCTGTGTCTTGACTGTGCCGGGGTTGCATGAGGACATACATTCAAAGCAACTCCTCAGATGGTATCATTAGAACGTGCACACTCTACTACATGAACATTATATGTCTATAAAGCTGATTTTAAAAGGAAACTTAACATGTTCAAGTTTTTCTTCTTCTCTCATCTGCCTCTCGTTTCTTTTTTTTTTTTTTAATTTTTATATATTTTATTGATTTTTTACAGAGCGGAAAGGAGAGGGATAGAAAGTCAGAAACATTGATGAGAGAGAGACATCGATCAGCTGCCTCTTGCACGCCCCCTACTGGGGATGCGCCCGCAGCCAAAGTACATGCCCTTGCCGGAATCGAACCCGGGACCCTTCAGTCCACAGTCTGACGCTCTATCCAGTGAGCCAAACCGGTCTCGGCGCCTCTCGTTTCTTTTTTAAATCTTTTTCTGTTGAGAGTATTACAGATGTCTCCCCCCCACTCCGCCATTGCCTGGTTCCCACCCAGCCCTAGGCCTTCACCACCCTACTGTCTGTGTCCCATAAGTCAGATCTTCGGTTAATCTCTTCCCAGCCCCCCACCCTCTTTTCTCCGAGATTCATCAGTCTGCTCCATGGTTTCATGCCTCTGGTGATGAACTCCTTTAGCTTTTTCTTTATGTGGCCAAGGGCACGACCTTGGTTGCAGGCTTGATCTCGGCTTTGGTTGGAGTGCACACCAGTCGATGTGTTTCTCTCACATAGATGTTTCTCTCTCTCCCTCCCCTCCTCCCTTTCTTCCATTTCTCCCTACCTCTCTCCCTTCCACTTTGTCTAAAAAATAAAATAAAATCACTGGAAAAAATATCCTCAGGTGAAGATTAAAACAACAAAAATCGCCGAACCGGTTTGGCTCAGTGGATAGAGTGTCGGCCTGCAGACTGAAAGGTCCCAGGTTCGATTCCGGTCAAGGGCATGTACCTTTGCTGCGGGCACATTCCCAGTTGGAGGTGTGCAGGAGGCAGCTGATCGATGTTTCTCTCCCATCGATGTTTCTGACTTTCTATCCCTCTCCCTTCCTCTCTGTGAAAAATCAATAAAATATATTTTTAAAAAATCAATTTAAAAAAAATCAGCCAGCATCCCTGTGGGATGGTGTCTTGGAGGTGGAAGGCCGCCAGCTCTGCTGCGGGGCAGAAGGCACCCATCATCACTGCTGAGGCCCGAGCACCCCATTGTGGGAGGGGGACAGGGCTACGATAGAAAACTGCTCAGCCTTACAAAGGAAGGAAATCCCGACACACACTACAACCAGGGGACATTATGCTGAGTGAAATAAATCAGTCACAAAAGGTCGAATGCTGGTTAAGATTCCGCCTACATGAGGACTCTAGAGGGGTCAAATGCATAGAGACAGAAAGGGGGCTGAGCTGTGGTTTAACAGGCTGTGGTTAGACTTTCAGTTCTGCAGGATGAGAGTCCTGAGGATTGGCTGTACAACAAGGCAAGTATATTTAACACTATTGAACTGTACACTTGAAACGGTTAAGAAGATAAACTGTGCTGTGTGTCTTTTATAATTAAAAAAGAAATAAAATGTAGGCCTGGCCGGCGTGGCTCAGGGGTTGAGCATCGGCCTATGAACCAGGAGGCTGTGGTTCCATTCCCGGTCGGGGCACAGGCCCGGGTTCTGGGCTCGATCCCCAGTGTGGGGTGTGCAGGAGGCAGCCGATCCAAGATTCTCTCTCATCATTGATGATTCTATCTCTCCCCCTCCCTTCTTCCCTGAAATCAATAAAAATCTATTTTTAAAAAAGAAGGAAAAAATAAATAAAACATAGTTAATTATTTGCAATCCATAGAAACTCACAAACCTCTTTTTAGTTAGTCATCCTTCTTTCTGCATATATGAAAAATCTGCTAACAACAAGAAAAACAATGTCTGGTTTCCGTTTCCTCTCTTTCATACACAAAACCAATCTTCCTGTGGACCCGAACAGCTTAGATCACCCTTCTCCACACCTCACTGCACCAGACTTGACCCATCCCCCCAACACACCCTGGCTTGGTAGGCAGATGGATAAAGGGGGGCTAGGACAATGTCCAGTGTCTGCATTACAGTAAATTGACATGAACATCTTTAATCTGAGGAATTCAAATCTATTTGCTGTCTCAGCCCACGCTCATACGAACTTTGTGAGTTGGAAGAAGGAAGGTAACATTATCCCTCATATAAAAATGAAAATAGATCTTAAGATGCATATGTTTATTCTGTACTTGACATTACTATCTTGCGAAGGTCCTTTTGTATTTTGCTGGCAAACACATCCACACACACACACACACACAAAACAAATGCATTTAAAACCCAGAACTCCTCCTAAAAGTTCAAATATTTTAGTTGAAAGTACTTGTTTTGATTGGAAAGCATCTCGAAAACAAGCATTGATTTTTTTCTTTTTAATTATTTTTATAACAAATAATCCTATATAATAAAAGACTAATATGCAAATTGTCCCCTTGACTGAGAGTTAGATCAGAGGGTGTGGCTGGCCAGCCAATTGCCCATAGCCCCTGCCCCTGGCTGGCCCTGCCCCTGATCAGGGGCGGGGCCAGTCGGACCCCACCTGTGCACGAATTTGTGCACCAGGCCTCTAGTTAAATATATTCAATGTAAGAAAGCAAAATGATTGTCACATTATTAAAATGGATAAATTATGCAGAGAATTCTAATGAACGCGGCAAACTTACTTATCCTGGAATGATGTAACCCTCTCAGCAAGTTTAACCCCATTAGTGTTCTGCAACCCTTTCGTCTTGCGGTGAGGGTAAACAAAGCAGCCCATGATGGGTCCAAAGACAGCAACCACAGCCAAAACCATCGCAACAGTGACTCCAGCACCTAATGTTTTAGATGGCGTTTCATCGGGAGTGGGATGTCTTCGACTACTTGAAACAGGAGGCTTGGTTGGTGGAACAGGCTTGACACCTTAACACAGCTTTGGCATCCTGGGCACCCAAGTACTATTAGTTTCACCGATATTTTGGCGGCTGTCTTCAAGGTCATAACCCTGGTTGCATTCAAATTCAACCTCTGCTTTGATTTCAGCACAAAGCATTTACTGAATGCTAAACAACCCTGGGGGAAGAAGGACTGAAGGAAGAACTTCAAAGGATTTTGCAATGTGCCACAGTGATGGGTAAAGTGACCGATCGTTTGCTTGCCCAGGAATAGGAAAAGGCGGCTCTGCTAGTTGTGGACATGATCTTCTTGTACAAATCTCCTGGGAGGAGAGGCGCCCATGTGTTATCAGGCTGACAACCAGCAGAGGTGGACAAACAAGAGGAACAATAAGCTTGTATCCTATGAGACACTCATATTCTACTGTGAACTCACTATTAAAAGGGGGTGCAGGATTACCCTGGGGTTCCCTAGATTCATATCTTGGTGTGTCATCACAGGTATTGATGGAGGTGGGTAATCAGAGCACTAGAGTCACCAAAAGGATCCCAGCGAAGCTCCAAGAAGAAAAGGGATGGTGAGGATGTGCCATTGGAGGCCCTCGAGAAGCCATCATTTTGTGGGAGATGAGCAGGAATCCGTGGGCCAGCCAAACACTTATTTTTTATTTTTTTAATATATTTTATTGATTTTGTACAGAGAGGAAGGGAGAAAGAGTGTTTAGAAACATCGATGAGAGAGAAACATCAATCAGCTGCCTCCTGCACACCTCCTACTGCAGATGTGCCTGCAACCAAGGTACATGCCCTTGACCAGAAGTGAACCTGGGACTTTTCAGTCTTCAGGCTGACACTCTATCCACTGAGCCAAACCGGTTAGGGAGATTTTAATAACTAAAATAAAGCAACCATTTGTTTTAAATTTTCTCTATTAAAAAAAAAAGTGTAGGGAATATAAGGGCACAGAGCCAATGTACATAAACAGAGGACAATGTGAATGAGCTTGCTGACAGGAAGTGGTTTAAATTCTTTCCAGAGTTATATTGTGTTGTTTAGATCAGTAATAGATGTTAACCAGATATTGTGTTAAAATGAGTTCATTTCAGGCCAAATTGTAATAGGTTGTCTGAAGAGATAGCAATACTCTAAGTAGAGAAGTGAAATTACAATCGATTAGTGGAGATAAAACGAATCTACATTAATAAGAGAGTAAGATGCAAATTGCCTGTACCTTTGTGATGCCCACTAGCCAATCAGGAGTGAGTATGCAAATTAATCCAACAAATATGGTGGGTTAATTTGCAGACTCAGGCACCAACCAGCTGGGAGCAAGGCAGGACACTTGCATCGTCACCATGATGACAACACAGGCTTTCCATACCACCCCAGCCACTCCAGCCCTCTGGGCAGTGTGGGAAGGTGGAAAGGTGGGCCCGGCTGGAGCAAAGGCGGTGCTGGAAGCCAGGGGAAGGAAGGCCCATTCTTGCACGAATCTTTGTACATCAGGCCTCTAGTATATTATAAATATGCAAATGTGTCAGAAACATTAGGCATAAAGCATTTATTGAATGCAAAACAATCCTGGGATAGAAGAACTGAATAAATAACTTCAAAGGATTTTGCAATTTGCAACAATGATAGGTAAAATGACCAATCATTTACTTGCCCAGGAATAGGAAAAGGATGGTAATTCTAACAAGCTAACCAACACTACTTCCAATTAATCTTCTTGCTTTAATTGTCCCTTCCCCCCATTTCCTGTAACCTTTCGTTATGGTTAGCTTTTTTTGCAGTTTCCTTACCTACCATCCAACCATTAGATTCAAAACCAAAGCTGCAAAAAGAAGAACATCTTGGAAACCTTAAGTATCAGAACTAAGTAACAGAAAGCTTCAAAATTTAGTGATTTTGTACCTTGATCTTTGTTATCGGATATTATAAAGATACAAAAATATGGAAATATTAAGCAAACTTTAAATTTTTTTTATTTTCATAGTCATGAGGATGTTAAGTAGCAGTATAAGACATGCAGTCAATGCGCTACCTGGTTTGGCTCAGTGGATAAAGCGTTGGCCTACAGACTGACAGGCCCCAGGTTTGATTCCAATAAAGGGCACATGCCAAGGTTGTGGGCTTGATCCTCAGTAAGGTGTGTGCAGGAGGCAGCCGATCAATGATTCTCTCTCATCATTGATGTTTCTCTCTCTCGCTCTCCCTTTCCTCTCTGAAATCAATTAAAAAAATATACATATATATATATATATATATTTATATTTAAATACAGTCAATAATCTATCTATATACATAAAAGCCAAGTGACCGAAACAATGGAATGACCAGTCACTATGATGCGTACTGCGGAACTGGCCTGATCAGGACCCTGATCAGCCCCACCCCCAACCTCCCAAAGCCCCCCTCCCCCCAGCCAGCCGAGCCCCTGATAGCCCCCATCAGGATGGGCCAGCCAGACCCCTCCACCCCCTGTGCCCGATTTCATGCACCTGGCCTTTGGTATTATAATAACTATGTATGGTGCCAGATGGCTTATCAAGGGAATCACTTTATAAGTTGTATAAATACCTTACCACAATTTTATTTTGAAATAATTACACAATATTACAAATGACTCTCATATAGTCTTCATCCAGATTCACTAGTTGTTAAGACTTATCATATTTGCTTTATTAATCACATTCTATATCTATTGAATGACTTGAGAGCAAATTGAGACATCATACTTCTTTACCCCCAAAATACTTTAATGTGAATTTCCTAAGAACAAGGACATTCACTTACAATATGCTAATTATCCAAATCAGAAAATTTAATGTATTACAATATAACTGTCTAATATAGTTCATATTCAAATTTCAGCAATTGTCAAAATAATGTCCTTTATAGCTATTTTTCCTAATCCAATTCAGGATCACTCATGGATTTAGTGGTCTTTCCCTTTTAGTCTCTTTTAATCTGGGATAAATCCTTGGTCTTTGTCTTTTATGACATCTACCTCAAATACAGGGTATGCATTTTTTTGCAGGAATACACGTTATGTTATGTCCTTTTGGAGGTATCATATCAGGAGGTAAATTATGTCATTCCTCCCATAACTCATGATACCAATTTTGATCATTTGGTTATGGCGATGACTACCAAATTTCTCTATTACACTTCTCTTTGTAATATGTAACCTGTGGCGAGTTGAGACTGTAAGTATTATATTCCACATCACACATTTACATTTTAGTTTTAGCATCTTTTTAAAAATATATATTTTATTGATATTTTACAGAAAGGAAGGGAAAGGGATAGAGAGTTAGAAATACCGATGAGAGAGAAACATCAATCAGCTGCGTCCTGAAAACTCCTCCCTACTGGGGATGTGCCCGCAACCAAAGTACATGCCCTTGACCTAAATCGAACTTGGGACCCTTCAGTCCACAGGCCGAGGCTCTAATCCACTGAGCCAAACTGGTCAGGGCTAGTTTTGGCATCTTTTTTTTATTTTTTAAATATATTTTGTTGATTTTTTACAGAGAGGAAGGGAGAGGGACAGTTAGAAACATTGATGAGAGAGAAACATCAATCAGCTGCCTCCTGCATACCCCCTACTGGGGATGTGCCCACAGCCAAGGTACACGCTCTTGACCTGAATCGAACCCGGGACCTTTCAGTCTGCAGGCCAACAATCTATCCACTGAGCCAAACCGGTTTCAGCTAGTTTTAGTATCTTTTCATGACTTTTACCTAAGTCAAAATTTTCATTGAACTATAACTCACATATAAAATGTACTATTTCCAAGTGTACAGTTCGGTGGTTTCAAACATACTCACAAAGCTGCGCAACCATCACCATGATCTGATTCCAAAACCTTTTCCTCATCGGCAAAAAGAAGCCCTGCCCTCTTAGCAACCATCTCCCTTTCCTGGGCTCCCTTCAGCCTCTGGATGCCACTCCTCTGCTCTCTGTCCCTAAGGATCTGGCCATTTCACTTAAAAAGAAACCCACAATTTATAGCCCTTTGTGTCTGGCTTCTTTCATTTAACATATTTGCAAGCTTCATCCATTGGCTAGTTTTAATTAATACTTCATTCCTTTTTATTTACTGAAGTCGGTTATTTCTATGATTTTTGAAAAGTTGTATTTTAAACACATAGTTCTGTCTACATGTATGGTCCACATCATTTTTACCATCCTCTGCCAGGAAGCTCTTTAAGGAAACTGCAAACCGGTTTGGCTCAGTGGATTGAGCCTCCGCCTGCGGACTCCGGTCAAGGGCATGTATCTTGGTTGCCGGCACATCCCCAGTAAGGTGTGTGCAGGAGGAAGCTGATGGATGTTTCTCGCTCATCCATGTTTCTCTAGCTCTCTATTTTTCTCCTTTCCTCTCTGTAAAAAAAAATCAATAAAATATATTTATTTAAAAAATAAAAAATAAACTTAAAAAAGGAAATTGCAGCGGGGAAGTGAACTGCAACAGGCAGGGTTCCCTTCCCCCGGAGTCCTTCCCATCTGAGGTCACAGGTCACCCTCCCGGCGATCTGGGCTCCGCCTCGTCGCCGCTCCACAAACAGCTTTGTGCGCGTCCCCGCCCCGTCCCCCCAGGCTCCGCCCCCTCCCCCCGGTGACCCTCCCCGGCGGCCCCAGGGGAGGAAGTGACGCACAGGAAGTGTCCCTGATCCCCTCGCAGTGGGGGAAGGAATTAAACCCCCAAGATGGCGGCGGCGGCGGAGGAGAGGATGGCTGAGGAAGGAGGCGGCGGCTACGGCGACAGCGGCCCCTCTCCGGCCATCGGCTCCGCCCAGCGGCTGCCCCCTCCGCCCGCGCCGCAGCCCCCGCAGCCGGGCCCCCAGGCGCCCCCGGCCCCGGACCAGCTGCCCCAAAACAACACGCTAGTGGCGCTGCCCATCGTAGCCATCGAGAACATCCTCAGCTTCATGTCCTACGACGAGATTAGCCAGCTCCGCCTGGTGAGGCCCCTCCGCCGGGCCGAGGTCTGGGGAGGGACGGCGAGGGGAGCGCGTTCCCCGGGGAGGGAGCGCCCCGCGAGCCCAGCCGGTGCCGGAGCGCGGCCCTCCCGCCCCAAAGTCTCCCCCATCTCGGCGCCTGTCAGCGGGGTTTGTCCCGAGACCGCCCTTGCTCCGGGGCTGGGGCGACTCCCCGGGGCCACTTCGCCCCCACCCAGGAGGTGGAGGGAGCGGGGACACCCGAGGGGGCTCGTTGGGTGCCCTTTGTACGCCACCCCCAGCCCGGCCGGGGTTGGGGGACAAACTCCCAAGGAGGCAGAGTGACCCCGCGACCCAGCCAGGGTCAGTCTGTCTGCTGGAGGGACGGATGCCCCCCCCCCCCCCCCCCCCGTTGGAGAAGATCAAGTAGGGTCGGTGGGTTCTCCCCGCACCGAGATTCGGGGAACCGGGCCCGTGCCAGCCGCGCAGCCCCGACATCTAGGCGCCCCCCTGGCCCCAGTGAAGCGACTCGCCCCGGGACCCGGGTTCCCTGTGGCCCCTCATCTTCTAACTCGTGTTCTGCGCCGCCCCGCCGGCTGCAGGGGGGCTTCACCCCCCATCACAGCTGTCGGTCCAGCCGGGGCGGCGCAGAAAGGATGGCTTGGCCTTTGGGGTTTATTCCACGCCAGAGGGGTGGTGGAGGTTTGATGCGTGTCTCAGATCAGACGTGTTCTGCTTCCTTTCCGTGAATTTACCGTCAAGTGGCAAGGAGATGAAGGGGGTGGACATCTTGGAGTGATTGCAACCCGCTGCTATGTTGGGGTTGTTTTTAAGAGGACAAAGACGTGTTTCTGAATGTGCTGTGTCTAGCATTTTCTTACTGATCAATAGGTGTATTTCAGGGTTAAACCTAGTTTAAAATGGATCATAATGGCATTTTTTGAAAGGAAATCACGCAATTTTTTTTAAACAAAGCTTATTGATATTAATTCAGACTGATGACTAATTTTATTTTTCTAGTCAACACACCAGTTCATTCCAGCCTGCAGGATGGGAAATTCTTCAGTTGAAAAGTGTATTTCAAAATGGGCTGTCCCTGACTTTTCAACATGTCTCACCCTTAGAATTTCCTGTAGAATCTTAAATATTTCTTCACATTTGTATAAAGAATGGTGTTTGAGGAGAGGCATGCATGGTGTCTGGGCATAGGGAACATTTGAATCGAGCCTTTCAGCCAGACAATAGCTTTGCAAAGCTTGGAATGGTCACAGTTCTGCTTTATATAAGTATTGAGGAAAACTAGGGGTTTTGTTCTTTTGTTAGTTGTTTTACTTTTTTAAAAATTAAAAACATTATTAAAGGGGGGAAGAACTAGCCCATTCTAGGGAAAACACATCCCACAATCTGTTAAGTGACATTTCTTCCAAGCAAAATATTCAGTTGCATTCTTAATTTTTAAGTAACTATCTCTCCTAGCCTTTTAAAGATACAGATTTGTAGTTTCAAAGATTATTTCACAAGGAGCCCCCACCCCAAAGATGCTGCAGCCAGTTTTACATCTGAGATACATTTTTCTCTGCTTTAGCAAAAGGGAACTTACTCTTTTTTTTACTTGAGGTTAATGGGTAATTCTTCTATTAAATGAATATTCTTTTGCAGGGGTTGGGGGGAATTGGAGACGCCTTTAGTTTTAGATTCTCTGGTTTGGTGTCATGGGGTACAATTTAGGTTAACATTTTCCCTCTAGCCACTAGATGTCAGCATTAAATTTAATTATGCCCTTCAGATGAAATTGGCAGTCTAGAGACAGTGCCTGCTGGGTGCTCTACATGCCTTTTCCACTTAAGTGGGCATTTGTACCTTAAGAACTGTTTGCCAGCCCGAACTGGTCTGGCTCAGTGGACAGGTCGGCCTGTGGACTCAAGGGTCCCAGGTTCAGTTCCGGTCAAGGGCATGTACCTTGGTTGCAGGCACATCCCCAGTGGAGGTTATGCCACAGGCAGCTGGTTGATGTTTCTCTCTCATCGATGTTTCTTTCTCCGTCTCTGTAAAAAAAATCAATAAAGAGTTGTTTGCCAAAAACTCCAGGAACTTTAGTACGTATGGTGTTATGAAGCATAGAAATTACGTAATTCCTTTTGTTATTTTTTTTTAGGGGAATTAAGGCTGGCTGTGGTTGGAAGGAATTGGTTTCATAAGCTAAATGTCAGCTACTCGGCTGATTGGCTAGTTTGTGTGGCTCAGGCGTTTGTTTTCCCTCCTTCCTAGCTGACTTGCCTGAGTAGGACCTCAGTCATAATTCTGTTAGCATCTCCATTAGAGAACAGGTACTTATTATTCTGTATTTTCTTTAAAAGATTTGCTCTACATTGAAATTGCTAACGTAACATTTTTCGGTGCTTTGTGCACTTAGGTTGATAACAAGCTTTGCCTCTCCAGTCCAGTCACTTCCAGAGGACTGGCCAAGTGCCTTACGAAGTCCTTTGTTGGTTTTCTGCCATCGAGTTGCTCCAAATGTACCCAGAGCTTGGACATCCTGGTCACACAGGATTTTAAGTACTTAGCTTTAAGTATTTAATTCCTCTGGTGCATTTTAAATTATTTGGCTGGAGTCAACTTTTGTAATGACAAAACCTGTACTTTGAGTTGTTTTTCTAGTAAATCAGAAAGTTTGGCTGAGGCAGCAGTAGACTCACTGAGGCCCTTTGACAGGCGTGAGAGTGTGTGAAGCCGGAGGCCGAGGTCAAGGAGCAGAGTAGCCACTTGGAAAGGACAGCGCTGACTCGGGAACAAGGGAGGCTCTTTGAGGTTTTAGGGAGATCCTATCAGATATTCTGTGGGGGGCAAGTGGAGTGCCTGTAAATGTAATGGAATCCTATTGGTGGCTCAGGACATACATTTTTCTGAAGGTCAGATTCAGAAGTCTTGCGCGTTATCTGGAATCAAACTTTTCCATTGGTGACGAAATATACAAACACATGCTTTTGTCTCGAGCACTCTAGCTAGTTAAACCTGTCACCCATTTGTAATTCCTTCCACATCTTTTATCCAGTGTTAGAAAATTTCAGGTATAGAGAGGGTTGATGGGTAGGAAAATTTAAGGAAAATGAGAAACCATTACTTTTTTGTTTGTTAACCAGGCAAGCTGTCTTCTTCACATCTCTTGCTCTGTCTCAGTGGGTCTCAGCTTTGTTTCGAGACACCTTTACAATCTTAAAAGTTGCTGAGGACACTAAGAGTTTACCTTAGAAACTTCTAGAAAGCACAAGAATGTACAGTATATCAGAACAATGTCCTCAGATGTTGTGTTGCCTCTGGAAAACTCCACTGTATGTTGGGAGAGAATTGAGAGTGAATATGGTAGACAATATCTTACCATGGGAGCCCCAGGGTGTCCTCCACAGCTCC
This sequence comes from Antrozous pallidus, assembly GCA_027563665.1. Taxonomy (NCBI): domain Eukaryota; kingdom Metazoa; phylum Chordata; class Mammalia; order Chiroptera; family Vespertilionidae; genus Antrozous; species Antrozous pallidus. The sequence goes on along the minus strand of CM050529.1, from coordinate 6,918,099 downwards.
TCTTGCTGGGTCATAGAAAATGCACTCCCTTTATGCTGCTTTCCCTTTTTCCTTTACCGTCTCACCGCCACGCCCTTGGTTTTATTAAGAGGTGCTGCCAAAACCGGTGTGGCTCAGTGGATAGAGCATCGGCCTGCGGACTGAAAGGTCCCAGGTTCAATTCCGGTCAAGGACATGTACCTTGGCTGCGGGCACATCCCCAGTAGGGGGTGTGCAAGAGGGAGCTGACCGATGTTTCTGACTTTCCATCCCTCTCCCTTCCTCTCTGTAAAAAATCAATGAAATATATTTTTTTAAAAAGAGGTGCTTAAGTTCAAGCGAGAGATTGTAATATTTGGGGGATAATTCCTCCTTCCTATATAGATTAGTCTGAGGGAAGGGGTCCAATCAGGAACTGTCAGTATCTCCACTGAAGCGGTGTTCCCGGAGCACACTCACACACACCAGGACCCCCGTGGCAGCACAGACATACAGGGGTGTCAGAGTAAGCGGGAGGGTTTATCAAGACAGGCTTGGCTTCTTCCAGACTGTGAGGTTTTGTTTTTTTTAAAAATATATTTTATTGATTTTTTACAGAGAGGAAGGGAGAGGGACAGAAAGTCAGAAACATCAATGAGAGAGACATCAATCAGCTGCCTCTTGCACGCCCCCTCCTGGGGATGTGCCCGCAGCCAAGGTACATGCCCTTGACTGGAATCGAACCCAGGATCCTTCAGTCCGAAGTCCGACGCTCTATCCACTGAGCCAAACTGGTCTCACGAGACTGTGAGTTTTTATCCAGGGAGTAAAGGTAGAAGAATGTTCCTCTCAGAAAAACAAAACAACATCAGACGTATAGTGGAACAAAATAATTGCAGAAAGGTGTCTTAGATTAAAATGAGATTGATTTCGGGTGTGTGTGTGAAGTTTTAGATGTCCTGGTTGTGATCAGATTCCTTCCTACTTTCTACCATTTTATTTCACAGACTTGTCAAATTTAAGAAACTGTTTTTGAGAATCTCTGGGGCTGGCAACTTGTGGTGGGGGAAGTAAGGATGTTAAAAAAACAATAATAGCTTTTATCTCTTATCCTCAAAAAAAAGAGAGAGACCAGATATACCTGTACGTCCTGGTAAAGTGAGAGCTGTGGATTCTTACAATGTTGAAGAAGGTGTCATCTTAAAAGGATGGCTTCTGGCCCTTGCTGGTTTGGCTTAGTGCAGTGGTTGGCAAGCTCATTAACAGAGCAGCAAACCGAGGCTCACGAGCCGAATGTGGCTCACGAGCCGCAGTGTGCCGACCACTGGCTTAGTGGATAGAGCATCAGCCTGTGGACTGAAAGGTCCCGGGTTCCGTTCTGGTCAGGGGCGTGTGCCCAGGTTGCGGGCTTGATCCCCAGTGCAGGAGGCAGCTGATCAATGATTCCCTCTCATCACTGATGTTTCTCTCGCTCCTTCTCCCTCCCTCTTTGAAATCAATAAAAATATTTCATCCTTTTTTTTTTTAATATCTTGTGCAGCCCGGGTGGCATGGCTCAGTGGCTGAGCGTTGACCTGGGAACCAGGAGGTCACAGTTTTACTAGTCAGGGCACAGGCCCGGGTTGTGGGCTGGATCCCTTAGGGAGTGTGCAGGAGGCAGCCAATCAGTGATTCTCTCTCACCATCGATGTTTCTCTCTCCCTCTTCCTCCCTCCCCACCCTCTCTGAAGTAAAGAAATACATAGTCAAAAATACATCTGAAAAGAACTGTTTTCCTTAATACCTTTAACTTGACATATGATTTAGGATGTATCTATTATTTAATATTAGAGCACTAATGCTTTTATTAGCATAAACCAGTTTGATTTTTTTTGACCCTGTATTCCCAGGAGGAAGGAAACTTGTATCAATAGTTTCAGCAGGTATTTGTCAAACATTTGTGCTTAGGTGTTATGAAAGAGAGAAAGTATAAGACAGCCCCTGCCTGATTGACTTGATCTTGATACAGATTTATCGCTCTCTCTTTCCCTGTCACCATCAACATCTGTACAATGAGAATTAATGTTCAGGTTGATAACTCTGAGTCACTGCAAAATTGTCAGGGAATCAAAGAACAAACAAACAGATACTATGTTCTAGGTCTCATTAAGATAAGAAAGATGCTGAGATATCTCAGAAAAGTAACTAAGTATATGGAGCAGTTTCAAAATTAGTACTAAGTTACAATTTATTTAACATAAATTGTTAAGTGTTACATAAGATATTATGTAACACTTTAGAGTTTACCAAAGGACTTAGCGTGTATTGTTTCATTTAATCCTCATGATGTCCCTGAGTTAGATACTATCCACATTTCACAGGTGGCTGACTCACGTTTTCAAATGGTAGCTGAGTTAGTTGCTCAAGAGAGCATAAAGATTGGACTCAAATTTAGGTGTTTTGATCCTGTGCTCTTACTATATATAAAAAACATCATATTCCTTAAAGATTCAAAATAGTTGAGAGTCTGCTATATATCTTTAGATTCTTTGGAGGACATCATAGTATCTGGAATAGAGAAACTATCTATAGTTAACCCAAATCACTAGTAGAAATGAGTAAGAATTCTCATTCCAGTTATAGGTCATATAAACTTTGTGAGATGTTGGGCTCTAGCTCGAATATACATTTTTAAAAATATGTTTTTATTGATTTCAGAGAGGGAGAGATAGAAACATCGATGATGAGAGAGAATCGTTGATCGTGGGCATGTGCCCTTGGCTGGAATCGAACCCAGGACCCTTCAGTCTACAGGCTGATGCTCTAGCCACTGAGTCAAGCCAGCTATGGCTGAATATACATTTTTATCTAAGAATTTCCCTTGTTTCAAACCATTAAAAATCTTTGAATATATTATCTTATTGATCTTTAGGACTACAGTTCCTGACCATATTAGTGGCGATACATTTAAAACTATTAACAAATACCTAAATTAAAAGGTAAGTTTTCCACCCCACAGGTGTGGCTCAGTGGTTGAACGCTGACCTATGAACCTGGAGGTCGTGGTTCCATTTCTGGTCAGGGCACGTGCTCAGTTTAGAGGCTCTATCCCCAGTGTGGGGGGAGGGTTGCTAGAGGTGGTCAAGCAATGATTCTCTTGCATCATTGATGTTCCTATCTATCTCTCCCTCTCCCCTCCTCTCTGAAATCAATAAAAATATATATTTTAAAAAGTTTTCCTTGTCTACACATATTAATTTTTAATGCATTACTGTCAGACTTGCAAAGTATGAGGGATTCACCAACATATGAGTCAAGGATTCAGGCCGTAAATGGGAACAATGCTAGCACAGAGAACTTGCAGTGTTCAGTTATGAGTCTTCAGTTAATTGTCTGTCATTCATTTGATTATTACTTTCTAAAATTCTTCTTTGTCCTCCTCTCTCCTGTAGGTCTGTAAAAGAATGGACTTGGTCTGCCAGAGAATGTTGAATCAGGGATTTCTAAAAGTGGAGAGGTACCATAGTCTGTGTCAGAAACAAGTCAAAGCACAGCTCCCAAGGTGTGTCCTGCCTCGCGAGGCAACGCTTTACAACTGGGTTTGTGTGTGTCTTGGTTTGTGCTTGGGTGTTTGAGAGAGAGAAAATAATTACTTTTAGTATCAGTATTTAAAATATATTTTATTTGTTAAATAGTCACTTGTGGAAAAGGGGTTACCCAGATCTCAATAGGAGATATTTTACTATAGTTTGCTCCCTCTCATCATTTCTGTTCAACATTTTGCTGGAGGTTCTAGCCAGGGCAGTTAGGGAAGAAAATGAAATAAAAGACATTCTTGTTGAAAAGAAGGCATTCCTCTCTGTTCACAGATGACATAATCTTGTGTGTATGGAACCTTATACAATAAGGAATATACTAATTAATTGAGGTAATAAATAAGTTGGGTAGGGATATAGGATACAAGATTGATATACAAAAGTCAATTCTGTAATTGGATATACTAGCAACAGATAATCCTAAAATGAAGTTAAGAGGACAACCCCATTTATAATGGCACCGAAAATAGTAATATACTTAGTAATAAATATTACAAAACAAGTGCAGGACTTGTACACTGAAAACTGCCAAACATTGTTAAAAGAATTTAAAGGGGAATTAGGTGGGAAGACATCCAATGCTGAGGGACTGGAAGATTTTCTATTAAGATGGCAATATTCCCTAAGTTGATTTGTACATTTAATGCAATCCCCAACAAAACCCTAGCTGTCTCTTTTGAAGATATTAGTAAGCTGATTTTACTATTTCTCTGGAACTACAAAGGACTCAAAATAATAAAAAACAATCCTGAGAAATAACAGAGTTGCTAGAGGACTACCACTTGCCAATTTCAAAACTTATTACAAAGCTGTAATAAAACAATATACTGACTCAAGGATACACATAGAGATCAGTGGAACAGTACTGAATGTCCGTAACATAAACCTTACATTTTTGACAACTGATTTTTAACAAGAATGCCAAGACAGTTCAGTGGGGAAAGAAGAATGTTTTCAACAAATGATGCTGGGACAACGGGGTATCTACCCACAAAAGAAGAAGATTGGACTCCTTCACACCACATTCAAAAGGTCATTCAAGGTCACAGGCCTCCCTGTAAATGTCAGTGCTCTACTATAAACCCTTAGATGAACTTGGGTTAGGCACTGGGTTCTTAGGTATGACACCAGACGTTCAAGCAGTAGAAGAAAAAGGCAAACTGGATTTGATCACCATTTAAAACTTCTTTGCCTCAAAGGGCAACATCAAGAAAGTGAAAAGACAATCCACAGTTTGGGAAACAATATCTGCAGCTTAAAAGCTAATAAAAGACTTGTATCCAGATTGTCTGAGAAACTCTTAGAACTCAACAATAAAAAGACAAGCCAATTTAAAAATGGGCAAAGGATTTTCATAGACGTGTCTCCAGAGAAGACATGCTAAAATCTGCAAACCGGGAAAGAGGCTCAGCATCGTTAGTCATCAGGGTTTTTTGAATCATACACCAAGATCCCCCTTTACACTAAGTAAGATGGCTCAAATACAGACAGACAGTGCTGGGAAGGGTGTGGACAAACGGACGTTCATAAATCACTGATGGAATTACAAAATGGTGCAGCCATTTAGAAAACAGTTTGTTCCTCAAAAAGGTAAGCATAGTGATCCCACTTGACCCAGCAATTTCACTCCTAGGTGTAGAACCAAGAGAAATTAAACTGTGTGAGCCCAAAAGCTTAGACACGAATGTTCGCGGCAGTGTTACTCACAACGGCCAAAAGGTAGAAACAGCCCAGAAGTCCAACAGCTGATAAATAGATAACCCAAATAATGACATGACAGGTAATGGAATGTTCTTTGGCCATCACTGTGCTAAATGAGAGAAGATGTGCACAGAATGCCACATACCGCACAAATCCAGTTATCTGAGACGTCCAGAATAGGCAGATGCATAGAAACAGAAAGCAGACCAGTGGTTGCCAGAGGCTGGGGAATGGGAGTGACTGATAATGTGTATGGACTTGTTTTCTGAAGAAATGAAAATGGTCCAAAATTCAAGGTGGTGATGAGTCCACAACTCTGAATACACCCACACCACTCAATTGTACATTTTAAATGTGGCTTTTATTATATGTGAATTATTTCTTAATAAACCTTTAACAAGTTTAAATGAGTTTATTTCATAGGCCAAAAAATACAATCTCTATCTATATGTCCAGGTGTAATTCTTTCATTTTTCTAATTTCTCTGATTCTAACAGCCATTAGGCTTGATAGGCCAAAAACAACTAATTTATTTTTTTTTCTAAGTATTTTGTCACTAAGTGCTAGTTGTTAGCAAAGGTTTCTGGACATAATGATTTATTTATTCTTACAGCTGAATTATGATCCAATTGTAGATTTCTAATTGGACATGTAAATGTTGTTTCATTAAGATGTTTGGATTGGTTAACGCTGTAGTTCACAGCGCATCCTTAAAGGTTGCTTTTCTAATTATAGGAGAGAGTCAGAAAGGAGAAACCATTCATTAGCTCGTCATGCAGACATCCTTGCTGCCGTGGAAACAAGGCTTTCACTGTTAAATATGACTTTCATGAAGTATGTGGATTCCAATCTCTGTTGCTTCATCCCAGGAAAGGTAAAATGGAGCTGTTTGCTTAGAACAGCCGGATTGTACTATGTAAACTTCGTTATAAAGTTACAGTCATTTTTAAATGTCAGAATTGTTCCCAATTCCCTGGAATGAGTTTTTGTGGATGGATTTGTATAACTTCTTTCTGTACAGTACCTAATAGAAACATGAGTCATTTGTGTGTTCTTTATATTTTAAATGTTAACTATGAAATATACAGTAGGAGTCCTGCTGTTCTTTAGAGGCTGTTAAAGAGTTTATATTCAAGAAAAAGACTTTTGAGCTTTTACTTTTTGTTAAGATGCCAGAGATACCACAGCAATGAACAAGATGAGTATTGTCCTGCCTTCAAGATTGTTATAATTTAGGGGTGGGGGGTGGAGTAGGAGGGACAAGCTGGGTTTTGTTTCATTTGAGAAATGTTTCATGAGACTTTATAAAACATCCAGATTTGAAAAGAATTAATAGTTATATAGCAATATACTCAGAGCTAAGTAATAGCGCTATTTAACCCAGAAATAAGTACATGTGGCATATTTGCTATTACTAAGTTAAAAGGCCCCAGTATTCAGTATGCTACTCATATCTTCAGTAGTATCATCCTTCTTGAATTGAGTGTAAATTCAGATGAACTATGTCTATATCCTTTTTTATATGGAAGGGTGGAGGTGGAATTAAAGGTCATTTTAGTTGATACTAGCGAAAATACCAACATGGTTAGAACCAATTACTACCTGGTAAAATTGGAATGTTCTTTTTTGTTGTTATTTCCATAGATGATTAACATTGGCATTATTTTGTGTGCACTTTCTCTATTTTCAATTTTATGTGGTATTTACTTGGTGGAGAGTATTCTGTTTCTTTTCCTTTTATTTTAAATATTCTTTGGTATATCTCACTTTCCTCATATTAGCTACATTACTTTCTGTAGGATACGCTAAAAGGGTGACCAGTTGGAAATTTTAGATTCTGATTTTACATATATGTACTTTTAAATATATTTGTATTGATTTCAGAGAGGAAGGGAAAGAGAGAGATTGAAATATCCATGACGACAGAGAATTGGCTGCCTCCTGCGCGCCCCTCACTGGGGATCCAGCCCGCAACCCGGGCCTGTGCCCTGACCGGGAATCGAACCCTGACCTCCTGGTTCCTAGTTCCATGTTCAGCCCCTGTGCCCCGCCAGCCTGGCTCGATTCAGATTCTTAATGCCAGACTGTATGCTGATCTGATTGACGGGCCTTATCTCTTAAGTGTTCCTGGGAAGTTCATTGAACTCGTTATCCCCTTGAGCCTCATTTTTACTGCATATCTGCTTGTTAAGAAGATGAGTATTTCAGAAACATCTTGCCGTTCTCACGACCTCAGAGGCAATTCAGCCAGCTATTACTGACAAGAGTTGAGTTGTTTGGGCAGAGTCCCTGTGGCCTGCAAAGCCCAAGGTAGTTAGTATCTGGCTTTTATAGAAGTTGCTAATCTTTATTTTAATACATTAGGATCATGTGATTGGGATGATGATCTTTACTGTCTAAACAAAAGAGGTCAAATCCAGTTTTTTTACTTCATGCCTAATTTTATCATATAGGCAGCCACCTATCTCTTTCTCTTGCCATTGCCCTCATCTTATATAAAACCACAGAGGTGGCCCTGGCCGGTTTGGCTCAGTGGGTAGAACATCGATCAACCTGCAGACTCAAGGGTCCCGGTTTCGAATCCGGTCAGGGGCACAGGCCTGGGGAGCATGCAGGAGGCAGCCCATCAATGATTCCCTCTTATCATCTCTCTCCCTCTCCCTTTCTCTCAGAAATTAATACAAATACGTATTTTTAAAACATCCCAGAGGTGGAAGAAGTAATTTATCGAAGGAATAGGCTTGGGAAGCAAGTTCTAGAGGCAAAGGGAAGGCCCTTGGAGCTTAGAAATGAGGAAGGTCAAGGTGGCCTGCCCGGAGGTGGGGGGAGGCAGGGAAAGGCTCAGGCATGCAGCTGGGAGGCCAGTGCGGAGGGGGAGGGTGCTGGGTCCTACGGTTTAGGGTGGAGATTTTAGGGGAGGTCCCACGGGAAGGTCTCAGAACATCCATCCGGCAGCTTTCCAGGGGTATCCTTTCAGTATCGGTCCACACGGAACCTTCAGAGGCTGCTCACGACCCTGTGGGTGATGCCCAGGCTCTGTGCCCGGGGGGGCTGGAAGCTTGTGCCCTGGGGGCTATGTCCGGGGGGGGGCGCTGGAAGCTTGTACCCTGGAGGTTTGTGCCCTGAGGGCTTTTATGCCGGGGGCCTGTGCCCCAAAGCTTTTGTGCCCTGGGGTCTGCCTGGCGTTTTGCGCCCTGGGGGCTTTTGTGCTTGGGGCATGTGCCCGGGGGTGTTTATGGCCTGGGGCTTTTGCGAGCAAACTTTATGCCCCAGGCAGCCAAAGCCCGGGGACACAAGCGCCTCCAGGGCATGCGCCTCATGCACAAAAGCCCCCAGGCGAAGGCTTTTTTCCCTGAGGTGTTTGTGCCCTGAGGGCTTTTTTGTGCATGAGGCGCATGCCCTGGGGGTGCCAAAAGCTTGCGCCCCAGGGGTTTATGGCCTGGGGCTTTTGTGCGCAAGCTTTCCACCCCAGGCAAACAAAGCCTTCAAGGCACAAAAGCCTCCAGGACTTATGCCTGGGGACCACAAAAGCCCCAGGGCCATAAACCCCAGGGCACAGAACGCCTAGGGGCACAGAGCCCCCATGGTGCCAGCCCCGGGGGCAGAGCCCCCAGGGTGCAAAAGCCCCCGGGCGCAAAGCCTCCAGGCAAAAGCCCTCAGGGCCCAAAAAGCAAGCCTGGAGGCTTCTTTGGGCCCTGAGGGCTTTTTGCCTGGGGCGCGGAAAGCTTATGCCCCAGGGTTTATGGCCTGGGGCTTTTGTGCGCTAGCTTTCCGCCCCCCCCAGGCAACCAAAGCCCCCGGGCCATGGGGGCACTGAGCCCCTGGGGCATAGCCCCCAGGGCGCAAAAAGGCCTCCATGCCCCAGGGCACAAAGGCCCCAGGGCGCAAAGCCTCTAGGGCCTATGCCTGGGGCCCATGCCTTGAAGGGTTTTGTGCCCCGAGGGCTTTGTGCCTGGGGCCTGTGCCCTGGGGGCTTTTTGCCTGGGGTGTGGAAAGCTTATGCCCCAGGGGTTTATGTGTGCAAGCTTTACGCCCCCAGGCAACCAAAGCCCCCAGGGCACAAAAGCCTCTGTGCATAAAGCCCCAGGGCATATGCCCGGGCATAGAAGTCCTCAGGGCGCAAGCACCTCTGGGGCACAAAGCCCCATGGCGTATGAGGGCACAAGCCCCAACCCCCCAGGGGCATGACCCTCAGGGCACAAAGCCTCCAGGACACAAAAGCCTCAGGGGCACAGAGCCCCCGGGAATATGCCCCCATGCACTAAAGCCCCCAGGGCACAAAAGCCTCCAGGACACAGACCCCCAGGCACAAAGCCCTCCGGGCAGAAACCCCCAGGGCACAAACGCCTTGGGGCACAAGCTTCCAGCCCCCCAGGGTACAAAAGCCCCCTGTGCCCTGGAGGATCCCTGGAAAATGAAGCGGACATGTGACCTCACCGCCCAGCCTGCAGCAGCTCCCCCTCTTGGGAGGTCTGGGAAACAGCAGTCCCCTCGGCTCTCTGAACTTGAATGGACAATTAAAAAATAATTTTGTTTTAATTACCACACTTAATTCAGCTTGGATTATTTGGTTTCTTACCTTTTTTTGGACTCCATCCTATATACTAAAAGGCCCTGTTTAACTATTTTCATATATATATATCTCGAAAGTGCTCATGAGAGCTGTTGTTTTAGGTTATTGATGAGATTTACCGGGTGTTGAGATATGTCAATTCTACCAGAGCCCCTCAGCGAGCTCACGAAGTGCTCCAGGAGCTCAGGGATATTTCCTCCATGGCAATGGAGTACTTTGATGAGAAGATTGTCCCGATTCTAAAGAGGAAGCTACCAGGATCAGATGTGTCTGGAAGACTCATGGGCTCGCCTCCAGGTACCTCTGGACTGACTGTGTTCGGTGTGTCATGTTCCTATGTAGATGCGATTCAACCCGCTCTTTTCCCTGTTCGGTCATACATCTCAACTTCCCTGTGTCTGTGACTATGTATCTGCAACATCGTTAATGACAAATTGATTATAGACCATACCCGATGTGACTGATCCACTGTCATTGAGCACACTTGTCTCTGGTTTTTTAGTATTTAACTACACTCTAACCTATAGTCTTGTGGCTAAATTTTTGTACATATCCATAACTATGGACCTAAAATAAATTTATTACAGTAAAGTTGCTCAGTGAAAAGCTATATGTAGATATATTTTTTGATGTTTCCAACTAATTAATATTCATTATCCTAAAACAGTTGAATATACCAGATAAAATTCTTCATGGAAATACCTCGTTAGTTATTTCGGCCCCCAGAGTGTCCAGCTACTACTTCAAAAGACAGGGCGCATGGGCTATTGTGAACACTGCCACTTCTGTGGTAGCTTTTTACAAAAGGACATGGGAGCCTAGAGATTTGTGCCCTTATCTACTGAAGGACTAAATTGTTCAGTGTTCTCAGTCCTTGCAAATGTTTTTTTAAAACTTTGGTAAAACATTTTGTTCGGGTAGTTAGCGTCCTGGAGTACTTACTCAGTGGGGTAACTAAGTGCCTCTCTGTAATTTAATAATAAAGCCTATGGCATCTCAGCGTTAATAACATACCTACTATTTATTGAGTACTTAATATGCGCACAGCATTGTACTGTGTCCTGTGGAGACTAACAGGAAGTGTAATACGTGGTATCTGCCCTCAAGGATCTTACTATTCCAAAAGGAAAGACATAACATAGCCAGACCCAAAGTTCAGTTATCGTAGGCAACAGAAATATTTTATTTTATTTTATTTTATTTATTTATTTTTTAAAATATATTTTATTGATTTATTACAGAGCGGAAGGGAGAGGGATAGAAAGTCAGAAACATCGATGAGAGAGAAACATCGATCAGCTGCCTCTTGCATACCCCCCACTGGGGATGTGCCCGCAGCCAAGGTACATGCCCTTGACCGGAATCGAACCCGGGACCTTTCAGTCCGCAGGCTGACGCTCTATCCACTGAGCCAAACTGGTTTCGGCGGCAACAGAAATATTTTAAAGGAGTGTCCATTTAAATGCCAAATGAGTAGCAGAGACAGCTGGACTGATAAGACTTCACAGGAGGTAAAACTGACCTGAGCGCTAATGGATGAGTAGAAGTTGGATAAACAGAGAAAGAAGGAAAAGATTCTGGTATTTAGATGGAGGAAAATAGCATGGGGTTAGGGTATAAATGGGATCCCTCTGGTCTCTTTAGAAAACCTTCAGGAGATAAGGTGGTTGTTGTTGTTTTGTAAAATAGGTTATTAGTTTAAAATAGTGATTTTTATGTTGTGTGACATTGTGTTATTCCTAACACAGTAGAGTTCCAGAGCCTTCCTCATGGGTCAGAAAGTCTCCATGAAAAATCTCCATGATCATTAGGAGTGGTGTCCATTTGTCCTTGAAGTTGGGGCTTTAGCATGTAACTAAGTGCAGTGAATATTTAAGATCATGAAAAGTCTATGTCTGACTCCAATGGTTATGTTGGCTTTGGTAAAGTAAGATAGAATTTTATTTTCTTTCTGGGTCCAAAAGTGTTTTATAGTATTTTAAATCCAAGTTTATGCCATTATATATGAAATATTCTCCATTTGCTGGCAGTCCATACATTGCCATATGAACATGAGAATCAGAATTCAGACTCATTAATAGTTAAAACCAAGTGTCTGAGTAGAGTAACCCAGTAGACAAACTAGATTGCAAAGAAGAAATGATCAGAAGTGGTAGAAGGACATTCCATTTCAAAGTAAGTTTAATTAAAGAAGTATTGCCCTAACCGGTTTGGCTCAGTGGATAGAGTGTCAGCCTGCAGACTGAAAGGTCCCGGGTTCGATTCCGGTCAAGGGCATGGACCTTGGTTGCGGGCACATCCCCAGTCGGGGGTGTGCAGGAGACAGCTGATCGATATTTCTCTCTCATCGATGTTTCTAACTCTCTATCCCTCTCCCTTCCTCTCTGTAAAAAATCAATAAAATATATTTGAAAAATAAAAATGAAGTGTTACCGGTGGTGTGAAATGTTAAGTGATTAACTGGCTGTTTTAAACTATTTTCCCACAGTCCCAGGACCTTCTGCAGCCCTAACAACAATGCAGCTCCTCTCCAAGCAAAACCCTTCCAGACAGGAGGTCACCAAGCTCCAGCAGCAGGTCAAGACGAACGGTGCTGGCGTGACTGTTCTCAGGCGTGAACTCTCTGAGCTCCGCACCAAAGTGCAAGAACAGCAGAAGCAGCTGCAGGACCAGGACCAGAAACTGCTAGAGCAGACCCAGATCATAGGCGAGCAGAACGCGCGGCTGGCCGAGCTGGAGCGCAAACTGCGAGAAGTCATGGAAAGCGCCGTGGGAAGCCCCTCAGGGTCTGGGCAGAGTGAAGAGTCTCCCCGGAAACGGAAAAAGGCAGCAGAAGCCATAGACTCTCTTAGGAAGTCCAAACGTCTCCGGAGCAGAAAGTGAACGGGAATGTGCTCCCGGCTCCAGAGGAAGGCCTGGCTTAGTGGCTTGAGCAGTCATGCATATCAGGACCCCGTGAGCAACGTGGCGTCCCCTAGGCTTCTAGGCGCTCAGAACACAACTTCAACTTGAACTCTCGTGGTTGGGACATTCTTTCCCCGCTTCTCCTGGTGGAACTGACGCACAGAACCTTTTTACTTTGCAATAGATTTGTACTAACCAGACCTATTCTATCATGTTTTGAGGAGTTACTTTTTTTTCTGTGCAGCTCTGTTTAAAGTAAGTTCATTTGTTTCTGCATATATGCACATGACTTAAGGATCTTAAACCAGTCTTGACAAGACTAGAAGTTTAATACAGAAAATGTCCTGTTCACTTGAAAGAAAAGACCTACTTTTTAAATGGACAGTATCTTGTTTAAAAAAGAAAAGTTGACTTTTTGTTATAAGTGACCTTTGTCTGGAATGTCTGAAAAGTAGTAAATGCTTTTTGGTATTGAAGTAATGGGTAACTAAAACGGACTTCCATAGTATTGACTGTAGAAGGGACCTCTACAGTATTGACTATATATTTTTATAAACTACTGGCAAGGGATTTATGCAGTTCTATCATGTTTTCAGTTCTCTTGGGGCCACATCGTACGTTTGCATGGATGGATGCATGCATTGCCTAGGCAACTCACTTAAAAAGCTCTTGCACTGGTATTGACCTTGAACCTCTACACTTCTCCACTTGTTAGAGCAGCGGCTGAGTTAATTTAAGCATCAACATCTGCCACCACAACAGCTGGCCTCTGGGGGAGGGGGTGTGAGTCCATTTGTCCTCCAGTTTTCAGGAACAATGGGGCATTAAAGCCCACTGCTTTATGTTCTCTGTAGGGTCCAGGTACACTGGCTAAGGCAGAACCCCAAATCCAAGGCTCTCTCTGTCGATCTCAGACCTGATTACTAGTACTGTTCCTTACTCACCACTGTGTGCTCCTTGATCGGGTGTGATGCCCAGCGGGGTGAGCAGGGACCCCAACCTGTGGGATGCAGTTTTGCCAAGGAAAGGAAGCTCACTGAGGAACACTGTTCTACGAAAAAGCATTTTGATCATTTCTTTTCTGGGAGATAACCTGAGGGAAGCTTTCTTTTATTAATTTCAAGCTTTCCTTGTCCTCAACTTTAAACAAAAGCTTTAATTTCGTTTGCACTCCTGTGTTGAGCTTGTAACTGGAAAAGCATGACTTGCACTGTTCAACCTTCTAAGTGGTCACTTTAACAGCCTCCAAATTGTGTACAGTGGTTACTTTCCCCAGTTGTATATTTTTGAGACATTCAGATATTACTGTTCTAGTTTTATTTTAATGTACTAAATTATGTCATTATTTGACTATTGTTTTAAACAACTGTTGCCTTGGGCTTCAGTTATTTAAAATAAATTTAGGTGTAATGTAGAAAACTGTCCCTTTCCAGGTGGGAATTAGTATAAAACCTAAGGTTTTGGTAAGTACCTTAGTTGAATATAAGCACAAAGTTGTCACCTTTTTTTATCCGTCCAACATGACATGGTTCTGCATCCTTCAGATTAACCTCACCAAATGGAACTTTTTCTGACCCATTTTTTTATATTGTCCTTACCTAACATTGTCCTTAGATTTTGATCAATTCTATGTCTAACTTTGAAACTCCATTTACAATGTAGTATGTTTTCAATGAGAAAAAAAAAAAAAACCACATAAAATAACGTCCAAGTGTTTCATGGTTTGTTGGGAAGGTAATTTTAAAATAAACAATTTCCAAAAGAGATTTGTCAGCCAAGGTCATCCATAAAAGTCCCTGTCTGGAACTCATTTTCTCAGCAGGTCTCATTTTCTGTAACCATAGGATTTAGCCATATTGTCATAACTTTGGGAGAGGCCTACTGGAATACTCGTGGCCTTTAACAGTCTGCTTTCCTGGTAACAGGAAGACTTTTTTAAAGTAACAAAGTACATGTTTACAGGTTTACAAAGTATGATTCTTATGCATCAAAGGGATATAAGCTCAGATGGTTTCTTTAATAGTTGTTAATGAATTCTTTCAAGTTGCCTGGGTTTCTTTAGAAATTATCTAGATACCCTAACTGTATCTGTAGTCTTCCACTAGCGAACACGAGTATTTGGCTTTCATGACAAGCTTTTACACATGAGAGGGTAGATTTTGTTTTGAAATCCAAATTTCGACAAGTGTACACTTGTAATCACCTGTCCGTAAGATTAACGAGTTGCGATTGTTAATGCATGAATGTTCCATAACAGTCGGAGAATAAAACACTACAGTTCTGTTGTTTGTTTAAGTCTTAAATCTTAGACCATCTAGCTGAAGCATGTTATGGTATTGCCTTGACCGATTTGGTGGCTTTTATACTTGCTTTTGGATAGCATAATGGTATTTAAGGTTCAACCAATCACAAATCCTTTGGATCAGCTTAAACTGACATATGTTGTAGGTAAATTGTAAACTAGCCTCCCAGAGAGAGCGAGCCATCCTGCCTGGACCTCACGTCCATAATGTAAATGCCACAGTGTCAATGTCCCAGAACAACATCTCATGAAATATTGTCATCTGCCTTGGCTGGTTTTCAGAGATGTCTCTACTTTAACGGGTCATTCCCACTGAAAGGTGATTATGGCACAAGAGCGCAGACAGACGCAGGGTGAAAAGTGTTGTGAAGAGAAAAAGAAGACTTGCCCCCACAGGATCCTCGGCTTATCTCCTCCATGGACTTGGCTTGGCTTCCACATGGGCTGAAATAGGAATTTCTTTCAGAATTTGAGGTTAAAGAACCTGCTGGGGTTTTTTTTGTTTTTGTTTTTTTCTTAAGCTCCTCTTTTGATGTCCAGGGCCTGGAAATAGCAGGGCAAACACAAGTGTATTCAAAGTAATCGTGCTTTAAAAATGACTGGGGTGCCATGCAGCCTGAAGCCACTGGTTTTGGAAACAACTTCTTTTTGTAAACCATGTTTTTTGGAGTTTTGAACTTTATAGGGGCTTGCCTTAATCTCTATTTAGTAGTTCCAAGATGTATGCTCTATTATTCTACTTGTTAAAATGTTAAGATATTCTATGTAGCCCCAGAGGTGGGTAAAATTATAAATAAGCTAAAAGGTGTCACTACAGCTGGATTTTGGGGAGAAAATGAACATATAAACATAGGCTATGTATAATAAAAACAATGGCACCTTAAGATTGCACTATTTTATGCATTATTTTCTATGCCATTTCATAGCCTGCACTTTAATCTCCAAAGAAATGATGTATGATGTCCCAGTTGTCCCTTATTATTAACAAACTTTTTCTTAAGACAGGGCACTTAGTTCTATTTTACTATGCTGAACCAGTTTCTTGGACGTGATTCCTTTTTTGAGTTCTCTATTTCCTTAGCCATAATATTTTCTAGGATCTAGGAACTCCCTATCTTGTCGGTGTCCACCAGTATATAATTTTAATTTAATGTAATGTAAAATCTCATACTTGGTGATCAGCACGTTTTTATATCCTGCTCTAGGCGTGAGTACCAGTGTGTTAACACTTAAGCCGTCTGCAAGTGTCATATGCTGTAAGATTTGAAGCCAGGAATAAAAGACATTCTGAAAAGAAACATCTTATATAATGCAGCTTTTTGCAATCAGCTGTTTCTAATATAAAAACCCACCTTGACATGCCATCCAATTGTTTGGTTTGGGACTATCTGAATTAGCTAGTCCCCAAAAGATTAGTAAGATAAAACCACTTAAATGTAACAAAATCCCAATAGCCTGCCATTCTGAAGCGAATTATTTTTCAGATACTACAGTGATCTACAAAATGAAACTAGCAATTGCTTGGCTGCTGTGTACCATGATTTTATTTTTAATAGCAATATATGTATAATCATGATAAATATGATAGGCTCCAGTCATGGTGGCCTTTGTCAGCTCCCTGAGCACTTGTTAAATTTCTGTAATCAAATAGGGTGAATCCAAACTCTTCCTGTTGTGTCTGAAGAGAATGATGGCGTTTAGAAGCATACTGGTAAACCATTAGGTCCACGGCCAAAGTATACCGGTCCATATTCAAAACGATACCAAAAGTTCAGAAGTGTTCAAAACTTTATGTGGTACCATGTCTGTTTACTTATGCTCACGGGCAACAATAAACTGCCAGTTCACCTTCTGGAATTTTCGCTGTGATGACCTAATTCGGTTATTAGAAAGTGGAAAACCCCTCCCAGTCACACAACAGGGTACGGAAATAAACGTGTTGTTACCAGCGCTGCCTGCTTGCTTTGTGTTTCATGTGCACAGGGTTGTGAGCTCTGCCCACAAATGCCACGGGGATAGCTCGCTGCCCCCCCTTGAAGCGGTCGAGCGAGTGTTTTACACGTTACCGGAGTCCTCACAGCTGCTCTATGAGGTGGGTCTTTCTCTAGCTGTGGATGTTCAAGTCAACCTTACACAAGTAAATGCCAGACCTCCCTGCCTCCAAAGCTGCTGTACTTCCTGCTACATCCACAACGCTAGATTCTACAACAGCTGGGAGCTATGAGACTAGGTTATGTCAATTCTAAACTTAGGAATAAATATATAGATGAGCATCCTGTATATCCACTAGCAGTAGCCCGTGTCCAAATCCCTCGTGTTAAGAGGAACATACTTAAAATTTAGAAAAGGCGGGGCTCGGAGGAGGCAATGGTTTCACCCGAGGCATACAGGCAGAAAGAACTGTGAAGGCTTCTAGAACCTGTGGTCTTAGGAGGAGGCAGTCCTAGTGGATGTGGTCTGAAGCCCTCTCTGGCCCACAGTCGCTTTACTCTATGCTGCCCATCAGTACAAAATTAGCGACCACTGGTTTTTTTGTTTATTTGTTTGTTTTTTACCCTGCGGAAGAATACTGGTTCTCTTTTCAAATTTCCTTCCAGCTCCAAAACTATCCGAAATTCCAATGAAATGAATGCAATCACACACATTAACCGCACCCCCTTCCTTCTGTAAAGATGGGACTGGTAAATGGTTCAGAACGAAATTCACAGAAAGAGCTTGGATACATGCTTTAGCCACTTTGTCTAGAACTTGGATGTTCAGAAGAGAGGTCACAGATGACTTCGTGCTGCAGGGTGAGGGTGACGGAAGTGGGACCAGTTACCCCAGCACCACCTCGTCATCCAGTCACGCAGACATCACAGAAGCAGGAAGAGAAAGGCTGCTGCAGCCTCCCAGGTCTGTGGAAGGCAGAGCAGGGTGGAATCTTTACTTCCAAAGCCTACATCATACATTCACGTTGCTAGGACACCAAGGACCTTTACCAATGTTATTACTTTAAAACAAACAAACAAAACTGCATGGAAGGGAAGGACACCTTGATGGCAAACGTATGATCAGCTTACCTCACTTGCAATTTCCTATTGGCATCAGGAACTACTGGGACTCACCTTAGCTTTTCACAGCAGACTGGATGGCACCTTTCTGGAGTAACTGGTATGATGGCCCAACGACAAATCACCTGGCAAGAGTAAGGAAAAGGTATGAAAGCTAGATAACACATTATGGACTTTTTCAAAAAGTACTTTTATCGATTTCAGAGAGGAAGGAAGAGAGAGAGAGAGAGAGAGACAACATCCATGATAACAGGGAATCATGGATTGGCTGCCTCCTGCACACCCCACACTGGGCATCACGCCTGCAGCCCGGGCGGGTGTCCTGACCTGGCATCGAATGGTGACCTCCTGCTTCATAGTTGGAGGCACAATCACTGAGCCAAGCTGGCCCGGCAGAACTTTCACAATCCTAAATATGCCCGTGTCATCACAATGTTGGTCAAGCCACACAAGAATGCTGGAGCCAAATCCCTTTCCTTCCCTTCAGAATGTCAAAATCCACATTCCATTCAAATGTAAAAGATAAAGAAAAGGGAGGTGTAAAGAAAAACATTCCCTTCTGCCCTGGCTGGTGTTGCTCAATGGATAGAGTGCAGGCCTGCACACTAAAGGGTCCCAGGTTCAATTCCGGTCATGCACACGTGCCTGGGTTGTGGGTTCGATCCCCAATGGGGGCGGGGGGGGCATGCAGAAGGCAGCTGATCCATGATTCTTGCTCATCACTGATGTTTCTATCTTTCTCCCCCCTTCATCCCTAAAATCAATAAAAAAAAATTTTTAAGCGATTTAAAAATAAAAACAAAAAACAAAATTCCCTCCCATTCCCTCCCAAGGTTTGCCCTTAGACTCCTACTTACTCTCCTACAATGTAAACATTTTAGGATGTCTTTCTAAACATATTTCATTCATATGCAAGGAAACATATGTGTATTATACATACACACACTCCCAAACCTGGTGTTTTTTGCATTTAATAGTACATCTTGGAGGTTAATTCATATTGACACATAAAGAACTTCCTTGCCCTAACCTGTTTGGCTCGGTAGGATGGAGCGTTGGCCTGTGGACTGAAAGGTCCCGGGTTCGATTCCGGTCAAGGGTAGGGACCTTGGTTGCGGGCACATCCCCAGTGGGGGGTGTGCAGGAGGCAGCTGATCGATGTTTCCCCCTCATTGATGTTTCTAACTCTCTATCCCTCGTTGTAAAAAATCAATAAAATGTATTTTTTTTAAAAAGAACTTCATTCTTTTGACTGGAGGTACAACATTGTACGGTTAATTGCACGTATAGTCAGCCCTCTGTGTCCACACGTTCCACTTCCTCAGACTCAACTGATCCAGGGTTAAAAATACTTGGAAAATAAGTATTTTAATACCTTTTACTGACTGAACATGTGCATTTTCTCTGGTGATTATTCCTTAAACAATACAGTGTCATTGTAACTTCAAAGTCTCTTTTCTGAGAGAGAAGTGGTAACTAATTTTGAAACCAAAACCGTCCTCTCTCAGAAGGAGGCCGAGCGAGGCGGCTGCTGCCACAGGCGGGCGGCGGGACAGTCCCGTGGCGACAGGGATGGTCGCACCGGAATCCCTCCGGTAAAACTCGGCCCCGGTTCTCTCACAGGCTGGCCCCACGCGCGGTTCTCCTGAGGCACTTTGTCCGGGGGGAGGCAGAAACGGGCTCCGGGGGGCACCTGCTTTCCGCACCGGGTCTTGGCGCGCGGCCCTTACCGACGCCCCGGGTCGCGTGACCAGCCTTCTCGGAAGCGCTAGAGCGGCGCTGGGGGTGGCGGCGGTTCCTTCCTCTCGCGCCTTTCTCCCGGGCGCGGGCGGGGCGGGGCGGGCCGGGAGCAGCGGGACCGCAGGCACGGCTTCCCGCCGGTCGGACGAGTCCCCGCACTCAGAACCCCGAGTCCCCGAGGGGCGACGCCCGGCCCCACGCGAGGACCCACAAGCGACGCGCACGCCGGTCACGCTCCCGGCCTGCCACGCTCCCCGCCGGTCGGCAGGGGCGGAGCCTGGGCCGTCGGGGGCGGGGCCTGCGACACAGGAGCGGGCCCTATGGCTCGGGGGCGGGGCCTGTGACACAGAAGCGGGCCCTGTGGCGCGGGGGCGGGGCCTGGGTCGCGGGGCGGGGCTTGGCAGTTGGGGGCGGGGCCTGGGGACTCCGCCTCGTACTCCTCGGCTCTGCAGCTCCGCCTGCCGCCCGCCCACTCCAGCCTGGCCTCCGCCGCCGCCCACGCCTCGGACGATCCGGGAGCGGGAGCGACAGTCGAGAGCCGGTCTCGAGCCGCCGCCGCCGCCGCCGCCGCCGCCATGGGGAACCGCGTCGCGCGGGAAGACTTCGAGTGGGTCTACACCGACCAGCCCCACGCCGACCGGCGACGGGAGATCCTGGGTGAGGTCCGGGCCCGCGCCCCGTTATGTGCGTGCGCGGCCTCCCGCTGCCGGGGTGCGCTCTCCCAGCGCGGGCCCTGCACGCCCGTGGGCGCCCCAGGCCCGTTACGAGCCGGCCCCCTCCGTGTCCCACCGCCGCCCGGACGCCCGGGAAAGGCCCTCGAGGCCTCTGGCCGTAGCTCCGGGCTCGGCCCGGCGGATGGGGGAGGGGATGGCTTCCGCGCGCCCGCCCGCCGGCCCTTCCTCTGGGAGGCGCAGGCATCCGAGGGGTGGTGGGGAGCCGTCCCCTGGCTAGCTCGCCCTTGGGGGCACCCTCTGGTTTGGAGACCCCGGTGTCCCGGTGGGCGCCCTGGCTTCCTCTTCCCCTCCCCTCCCCCCCGGGGGGTCGGGGCGCGGCGGACCGCGAGGGCGTGCGGGGCAGGGCGCGGTCCGGGAGCCTCAGAGATCCACGCACTGGCGATTGGGCGAGGGCGCCGCCGCCCTGTCCCCCGAGACCCGACCGGAGTGACCCCTGGGGCTTCCAGGATGGGACTTCCCGGATGGGACCCGCGTCCAGTGCGCTCACGCTCGTTGTCTCCTTGATCACAACCGGCCTGCGACACACGGGCAGGTTCTTAGGTGTTTTCCGTCCGTCCGTCCGTCCGGGCTCTGGGGACCTGGAGACTGAACAGGGAAGACGGGCCAGGACCCGCCGCTGGGCCCCTGGGTGCGGGTTCAGGCCTCTGCACCCGCTGGCGGGGCCTGGTTACCGCCCTGGAGGTGCGGGCGCTCAGCTCCTTGGAGCTCCTGGCTTATTATTACCCAGAGAATTCGCTTCTCTCCCGGGTTCCTCCTAACGATGTGCTAGGCATTGGGTGGACTCTTTTGCAAACATCACCCAGCTTCATCCTCCCAGTAACCAGGCCAGGATCGCTCTTTTGAAGGCGAGCAAAGAGGGAGTAAATGTGAGAGGGGGTTCTATTCTGGGTTAGATGGCCTCCGAAGCAGAGATGCCTTTAACGTCTTTGCTGTTACTCCAAAAATCAGGAAACGAATGGGTGGTCGGTTGAATTAGAGGAATTCTTTCTCCTACATTGTACTTCCCTAGTTTTGTCTTCTCAGCATCCATTTGAAATCAGACAGCAAGCCCCTGGTTTTTGCTGGGGGAATCTAAAGTTAGAAATGTCATGTTTTTATAGAAAGGAGTTAGTGGGTCGTTTTGAAATTAATTTTTAAAAATTGAATTAGTATGCCCCAACCGGTTTGGCTCAGTGGATAGAGCATCGGCCTGCAGACTGAAGGGTCCCAGGTTCCATTCTGGTCAAGGGCATGTACCTTGGTTGTGGGCACATCCCCAGTAGGGAGGCAGCTGATGGATGTTTCTCTCTCATCAATGTTTCTAGCTTTCTCTCCCTCTCCCTTTCCTCTCTGTAAAAAATCAATAAAATATATTTTAAAAAATGGAACTAGTAAATTGGGAGCTTGAACATTTACAGTCGCTATTAAAGGTAGACTTTTTGGTGTTCATCCTCACTGAAGGGTATATTTCCCGGATTTTAGAGAGCATGAAAGGAAAGGGAGGAGAGAGAGAGAAACACTGATGTGAGAGAACCACATCAATTGGTTGCCTCCTGGGGCAGGGAACCTGCAACGACTCAGGGGCGTGCCCTGAACCACAATCAACCCAGAACCCGGGGTTCCTGGGCGGACAATCTAACCACCGAGCAACACCAGCCCAGACCAAGGTGGACTTTTAAGAGAATTTGGTTCTTGGATGCTTTCTTTTTGTTTATTTATTTATTTTTCATCCTCACAGAGGATATGCTTTTATTTGGAGAGAAAGGAAGAGAGGAAAAAACATCCTTGTTTTGAAACACCCATCAGTGGCTATGTGCACCCCCGCAGGGGACGGAACCTGAAACCTTCTGGAGTATGGGGCGATGCTCCAAGCAGTTGGATGCCTTCTTTTTAATGACAGGCTGTGTTTTGTAAGTCACACATAAGAAATATGCCTTATCAACGCATTGCCTAAGAAGAATCAGGTGTGCGCCTGGGGAAAATCAACTCCTGAATATGGATCTTAGCTACTTAATATTCAGAAAATCAGTGAAGTAAAAAAAAATGCTTATTGATGCTTATCTCAACACAGCCTTTTTCCCACATGTTAATCACTGAACCATTTCACTTGGGAAGATAAAAGACTATGTATTGCTCAATGAAAATATGATTACCGCCCCAGCAGGTGTAAATACTGCTCCGTGTTCCATTTCGAGGGCGGAGTATCAGGAAAGATACGAATCTGGGGATTTATTTACCTTCAACGTAAATGATAAGAGATATTTCTGAAATTTGTCAGCTTTTGGGGGGAGGGAAGCATGAGGAAGCATAAATATGTTGTTTAACAACCAACAACACTAAACTTACATGTAGAGTTATATTAAAAGTAATATTAAAAGGCACCTGGAACTTCACTCGTAAGTGGAATCTAAACAAAAGAAACTGATGAACAAAATAGAGCCAGAGGTATGGATGCAGGGAATGGAATAACAGACCTTGGAGGGGGCAGGGGTGCTGAGGGGGAGGGGATAGGGAGAGATTAACCGAAGAACATATATGCATGTATGAATAAGAGGACTGGGGAGGGGTGGGGTGGGGTTAGGGCTGGGGGTAGAGGGCAAGAAGGGAGAAGATGAGAGACATCTGTATGCTGTCAACAATAAATAAATGAATTTTAGAAAAAGGCATCTATGTGACATTAATGAGGGCTTGGGGTCAGACCTTCCTTGTAGATCAAATAATAAATAAGCCACAAGAGATGCTCCTTTTACAGTTCTACTTCCACAGGGAAATAGTATTTTTTAGCAGCTTTAATATCTAATTCACCAGCTTTAAAGTCACCCATTCAAGTGTACAGTTCAGTGTTCTTTAGTGTATTCAGAGTTATGTAACTATTTCAATCCCGTTTTTAGGACTTTGTTGTCACCCCCAAGTTCTTGGCCCCACTTTCAACTCTCTAATCTACTTTCTGTCTCTGGATTTGCCTGTCGGGGACATTTCTTAGAAGTGAAATCAGACAACACTTTTTGTGATGAACTTCTTTACTTGGCCCGATGTTTTCGAGGTTCATTCATGTTGTAGCATGTGTGGGCACTCCGTCCTCTCTGGTGGTCGTATAATACTCACTTGTATGGATGGATATATCACTTCTCCATCCATCACTTGGGAGGCTTTTGACTGTTAAGACCGCTGCTGCTGTGAACATTCACATCACCCGTTGCATTTCTCTTAGGAGTGGAAGTGCTGGGTTCTTGGTAACTTTGTGTTTGACATTTTGAGGAACTGCCAAACTGTTTTCGAAACAGGCACCACTGACTCTGGTTACCTGCCATGTGTGTGGGTTTCAATTTCCCCACATCCTTGTTACTGCCTGTCTTTTGTATGCCAGCCATTCTAGTGGGTGTGAAGTGGTATCTCATTTTGGGTTCAATTTGCATTTTTCTAATGACCAGTAAATGCTGAGTATCTTTCTTGTGCTATTGGCCATTTGAATATCTGCTTTGGAAAGGTTCTCAGGTTCTTGGTCCATTTTTAATTGGGTCAGTAGCTGTAGGAGTTTCAAGAGGCCTTTAGGTAGCCTAAATACAAGTCACTTACAAGATGTATGATTTGCAAACACTTCTTCCTGTTCTGTGGGTTGCCTTTTACTTTACTGATGGTATCATTTGCACCATAAAAGTTTTGATGCGGTCCAGTTTATTCATTTTTTTCTTTTGTCCTTATGTGTTTGGTATAGCATCCAAGAAATAAAGAATATTAAGATTTACTTTTTTTTTCTTTAAAAATTTTTTTTCAATTACAGTTGACATTCAATATTATATTAGTTTCAAGTGACCACCAGCACAGTGGTTTGGCATTTAGATAACTTATTACTTCTGTTTTCTTAGGAGTTTTATAGTTTTCTTGCATTTAGACCTATGTTCCGCTTTGGGTTAATTGGGAGAGTCCAACTTTATTATTTTGCATGTGCATAGCCCAGCACCATTTGTTGAAAAGACTGTTCTTTCCCTATTTACTTCCATTGGCACCCTTGTGGTATTGATTTTTATGTACTATTTATTACACTTGGCAAAACTTTGGTACTGAATTACTTGGAGCGAGTTGATTGGTCTCATATAAGTTTCAGGATTTTAGAATACCTATGAAATGTGTATTGTTTTCTATCCTTTCTTATCTGTGTCGTTTTGATTGTTTTATATAAGGTAAAATTGCCAGAGCTCTGTCTAAACAGAAATAACACGTTAATGCATAAGAATTGTTACTTATTCAGTTAACTGGAGTTATTACTCTACTATGGGAAAATCGCTCCAGAAGTGCTTATGTTTTAATGAATGGCTTATTTGAACTCTTCATTTACACCAGGAAAATTCGTTTTAGACTAATTCACTTGTAGGCTTGTAGGATTACTTTCTTGGGGAGGTCTGTGCCTACAAAATTAATATTGGCTAAAATGAACTACTGCCAACAAAGATCAGAGGAGAGAGACTGGAGACAGAAAGGGGGAGAGGAGAGAAAGGACGAGTTACTCATCTTGAACTAACACTACCCTTACTTCTTTCTATAAAGCTAGACTTAAATGAAAACATACATCTTGCCTTTTAAGCTTTTATTGTATTCTTCATTTCACATTTAGAGAAAAGAGGATGAAGCTAGTCTCTCCCCTCCTTTATCTTTTCAAGAACATTCTGCCCGGCCAGTGGTTCAGTGGCTGAGCACTGACCTCTGACCTGTGAACCAGGGGATCACGGTTCAGTTCCCAGTGGGGGCACCTGGCCTGGCTTTCGGGCTGGATCCGGGGGGGGGGGGGCGGGGGGGAGGGGGGCGCGGGCTCGGGTACGGTAAGCAGCCGATGAAGATTCTGAATGACCTGTCGCAGGAACTTTGCCTGCCTGGGCCCAACACACCTGACAGCACATGTGAAACCAGACACATTCATTCTCCCGGAGCCAGAGAAGAAGCTGCCTCCACCATTAGGGGCACTTTCCTACCTATGTGATCTATTGCCAGACATACAGGCTAGATTTGCCAGACTATAGCTTTAACTTAGTAAACCTTACACATTACTGTACAGAGAATTGTTAGGGCCCTAATGGGTTTGGCTCAGGTGACAGAGCGTCAGCCTGTGGGCTCAAGGGTCCCAGGTTCGATTCCGGTCAAGGGCATGTAATTTGGTTGTGGGCACATCCCCAGTGCGGGGTGTGCAGGAGGCAGCTGATCGATGTTTCTCTCTATCCCTTTCCCTCTCTGTAAAAAAATCAATAAAATATATATTTTTTAAAAAGAATTGTTAAGGGTGAAGAGGTAATTGGACCACATGAAATCTTGACTCCTTTGTGACTATCTTTTTGTTAACGTGGAGAGCCTACATTTTGAGGCCAATTTTCCTGCATAAATTCTCAATTTGTTGTGCTATGGTATTTAGTAACTTTACTCTTAGAATCTACTGCTTCCTGAGGAGATCAAGTCTCTAATAGGGCATGTAATGATTTTTTTGGGGGGGGGTGGGGAATTAATGTGCTACTTGAATTGTTGATTTACGATTTATGATTTCCATAAATCATTGCAGAACTGTGCTTTCCTTAAGTTCCTAATTTTTATTTTTCCTTTACAGCCAAGTACCCAGAGATAAAATCCTTGATGAAGCCGGATCCCAACCTGATCTGGATCGTCGTCACGATGGTGGCCACACAGCTGGCCGCGTTTTACCTGGTGAAGGACTTGGACTGGAAATGGGTCATCTTTTGGGCGTATGCCTTTGGCAGCTGCATTAACCATTCCATGACTCTGGCCATTCACGAAGTTTCCCACAACAGCGCCTTCGGCCACTGCAAAGCCATGTGGAACCGCTGGTTCGGGATGTTTGCCAACCTGCCCATCGGCTTGCCGTACTCCATCTCCTTCAAGCGGTACCACATGGATCACCATCGCTACCTCGGCGCCGACGGCATCGACGTGGACATTCCCACCGATTTCGAAGGCTGGTTCTTCTGCACCACCTTCAGGAAGTTCATCTGGGTGGTCCTCCAGCCCCTCTTCTATGCTTTTCGGCCCCTCATCATCAACCCCAAGCCCATCACTCACCTGGAAATCATCAATGCCGCGGTGCAGATCGCATTCGACGTGATCGTTTACTACGTTTTGGGAATTAAATCTTTAGTCTACATGTTGGCAGCGTCCTTACTCGGTCTAGGTTTGCATCCGATCTCTGGACATTTCATAGCCGAACATTACATGTTCTTAAAGGGACATGAAACTTACTCGTACTATGGGCCTCTGAATCTGCTTACCTTCAATGTGGGTTACCATAACGAACACCACGACTTCCCCAACATTCCCGGAAAAAACCTTCCACTGGTGAGTAAGGGATATCACACATATACTAATTTCTGATGGCTGTGTGATCAAAATCAGTGTCAACTTTTTAAAAATATTTTTTATTGATTTTTTACAGAGCAGAAGGGAGAGGGATAAAGTTAGAAACATCGATCCGCTGCCTCCTGCACACCCCCTACTGGGGATGTGCCCGCAACCAACGTGCAGGCCCTTCAATGGAATCAAACCTGGGACCCTTCAGTCCACAGGCTGATGCTCTGTCCACTGAGCCAAACTGGTTAGGGCAAAATTAATCTCAACTTGCTTATTTTAAAAGGGATCTAGTATGTTTCACAGTGAGCTTCTCATCAGAGAGAACAAGAGGAGAAGCCCTGAGTCTGCCAGCCTGGTTTCAGAGTTCACACCCCGGGATCCGGAGCCCTGGGGGAACACTCAGGGTTGAGAAGTGCTGGGGGGATCTGCACAGTCTGCTACATGCAAAGTAATTGAGAATCGGGAAGGGAGACCCCTCTGTGCAGTGAGCACAGTCCACAAGACCTTCACTGTCCACCTACAGAGGCTCACTAAGACATGTTGGATGGTGTGGAAGATAGATTCCCACATAACTGATGCGCAGAATAGTTTCCTGAACTGCTGATTCCCCAGGCAGGGCCATCTGTTTCGGTCAGAGTAGACTTTTAGTGTATTGTTTGTGGAGTAAATGAAAGAAACTTGGACCCTTACCTCTTCATCCCCGCCAAAGGGCCACCTTCCTAACTTCAGGTGTCTTCCTGGTAAATTCTCTGAGACTTTCTATCCTCAAAATGGGGAGTCTTTACAGTTGTTATAAAAACTGTTTCCATGAATCTTAAAAAAAAAAAAAAAAGGACATATGAAATGTAATAATAGTTTTTCTTGATTTTTAAAAAATCGATATAAACCAGATAGTTTATGCTACTACTGCCTCCCAATCAAATTTTATAGATTTCCTCATAAAGTTTTTCAATGTTGGGTGTTTAAATATTTAACATTTGATTGGATTCCCAGTTGAGGAAAGAAAAACCTAGAAAGGACATTGGGTCAGTGGGGAAATTCTGAATCCGGACTCTGTAATAGATGCTGTATCGGTGTTAAATTTCTGGGGAATGAAATGGTACCATGCTTTTGTGGGAAAGTGTCCCTGTCCTCGGGAATATGTGAGGGTGAAATATTAGGGGTAAGTTGTCACAAAATGTCTGCAACTTACTTTCAAAGGTTCAGCAAAGGAAGCGAAGTATGTAGTATATGTTACATATATGTATACTAGAGGCCCGATGCATGGAGATTCATGCAAGAACGGCCTTCCTTCCCCTGGCTGCCAGCACCACCTTTGCGGTGGCTAGAGCCACCTTTCCGCCTTCCCGTGCTGCCCACAGGCCCTGAGCGGCTGGGGCGGTGCAGACCGTCCCCAACCGCTGGCTGTCTGTGTATGCAAATTAACCCGCCATCCTTGTTGGGTTAATTTGCATACTCACTCCTGATTGACTGGTGGGTGTCGCAATGGTATAGTCCATTAGCATGTTACTCTTTTATTAGTGTAGATATAGCAAGAGAGTGACTGGGACATAGTGTGAATGTGTGGGCCTAGGTGAAGAGCACATGGCTGTTGGTTTTACTATTCTATCAGCTTTTCTGTTAATCCTCACCGAAGGATAAGTTTCCCATTGATTTTGACAGAGTGGAGGGGAGGGGGAGAGACAGAGAGAGAAAAACATCGATGTGAGAGAGACACGTTGATTGGTTGTCTCCCGCACACACCCTGGCCCGGGCCTGGAATCAAGCCTACAAGTGAGGTACATGCCCTTGACCGGAATCAAACCTGGGACCCTTGGCTAGTAGGGCCCATCAGCTTTGCTGTAGTAAATCCCAATAAAATGGGGAAACACACCACATGACTGTCTGGAAGCAACTTTGAACCTGTGTAACGTGACACTCCTTGGTCACTGTGCCCTTGTGCTGGCTGCATTGGCGCGTGTGGCTTCGCCTCTTCCCCGAGCAGGCAGGCACATTTCACTCATTTTGTACAAGGTTACGGAGAGGGCTGGTTGCCCTTTGAACAAGAGAGCCTTTTCCAACATAAGCCACATACTTTCACTGATTTTCTTTCCCAGACTGGAAACTTCGTTCAGTTCAGGCATCGACTTTAAGGCCATGGCTCATGGATGTCCCATTTCCCCTGTATCGCACGCTGTCTCCGCACTCCTTACCTAACTCACAGACGTCCTTAGACTTCTCTAACTCCCCTCCCGCTTTTTCTCTCCGGGCGTGTACACCAAGGCGTGCACACCCAGGATGGCCTTGTTCTGGTTTTCTGCCTTTTCGGGAAGATGGTATTCTGGCTGTTAGGATACATGCTTACCGCTGGCTCTGACCTAAGTTCAGCTGGATTAGGGCCCAGGGGTAGCTATGTGTGTGGTCTGCAGGCATCCTTCGTGGGAGACCCTGAGGACGGGGGAAGGACTGTGTCCAGAGGCATCAGTCACTGTGTCTTCTGACTGAGAATACCGGGGGAACTCTCTCTTTGACTTAATTGTTCCTTCTGAGCGGTGCGTTCGGCTGGTTCTCCGCAACCAGAAAACGCCGTGCCATTTCCCGAACTGAAGGGGATGTTGAAACGGGAGCCGTCTTTTTCTCGCTGTCTGTTCGCCGCCGTGGCTTCTCTTCTGCTGCGTTGTTCCCTTTGGGAGTTATCGGGAGAGTTTTGTACGATTTGATGCCGTGGAACCAGGTGCTTCCTGGTCTCACTTTGAAAAGACACTCTCCCCCTCCCCCCCAGGATGGCAGAACTGCATGCTGGACAGGTGCCCATCTGAGTGATTGACTCCTATTTGCAGGCTCCCCGCGGCAGGGCCACGTGTGACCTTTGTGTCCTGCAGTCCACGCGGGTGTGCTTGGAAAACAACAAGTATCTGTTGGTAAAGATTCCGAGGGCCAAACCTGACAAATAAACCAGGATGCGTAGTCCCTCAGGGCTCGATAGGAAAGCGTCAGCCCGCCCACGGTCAAGTCCGTTTTACTGCTGAAGCTGCTTCGAGTTCATGCAGCTGCTTCGTTGACTGGAGAGGTTAGGAGGGAGAGAGGTCTCGTGGTTTCTCCGTGTCTGTCACCCGGCCGTCCGGCCGGCCGTCACGTTCAGTAGGCCTCGGGGAGCCCCCATCACTCACCTGCTGCGTTCTGCCCCCCAGGTGAGGAAGATAGCTGCGGAGTACTACGACAACCTGCCCCACTACAACTCCTGGACCAGAGTCCTGTACGACTTCGTGATGGACGACACGATCAGCCCCTATTCGAGGGTGAAGCGGCATCAGAAAGGCAAGGTGGACCTGGACTGAGCGTGGCCACAGCCAGAGGAATTCCTCTCTGCAGCCCCCAGCAGCCCGCACACAGTTCCCAGCGTGGTCCCCCCTGGTGACAAGAAGCTAATCCGGCTCTCGGCAGACAGCCTGCCCGTGCAGTGTGTGCAGTGTTCGGCTCTCCGGCAGGGAAGTGCTCCTGTCTTGTTGAGGGTGGCCTTGGACATTTTACAAGCAGATCGTAAAGAGCTTTTACAAAGTTACTTCTGTATTATTTTCACTCTGAATCCTTACGTTAGTATAACAGCTAATAGCCTGAGCAATTAGTCACAATAAATAGTATTTATCACATTTTTGTACTTGACCGTCTTTGTATGACAGGGTGCTGGTGAGCTTACTTGAAAATTTCGCCAGAACATATAAAAGGCCTGGGAATATCTTTCATTGCCAGCTGAATTTCTCGTTTTTAATTTTCACCGTTGTACATGGACCTAAACTAGACACTGCTGAGCCTGCACAGCCTTATCAACAGAGTCCTTAGGAATCTCATCGTCCCCAACATGCAGCTTCCTTTCTCCAGCCCACCGATTCCATCCAAGGTAGAAGCAGCGGGCTGTCGTTTTCCAGCCCACCGATTCCATCCAAGGTAGAAGCAGCTGGCTGTCGTTGTCATGTCGCTGCCGTGGAAACGGGCTGCAGGCGGATGGGAGACAGCTGGTTTCCCAGACTGGAAACTTAGCTCCGTTCAGGCCGGTGTCGGGGCTGGGAGGCTGGCAGCGCTGCTTACCTGAACTGTGTTGCTTTCATTTAGTGTCATACGTGAACCATCTGCAAAATAAGATGTGGGATCAAAGGGCCAATAGTCTATAGTTTGTATGCAGCAGCAACCCTCAGGCACCCTTCATATAAGCTATTATAAAATTCCTGTAATTTTTCCTCTGTAAGATACGAAGGCCCAATCTGGGCGAGGCCCTCTCTTCACCCGGTGTGCACCACGAGCAGCCGTTTGGCCCCCCCCCCCCCCCCATCACTCGTCCTCACCCACTCCATGGCCTGTCTCCTCTTGTATGATGATGTGACAGGCACGCCATGGGAGGTCAGATCAGAGAAGAAATTCCAGTTTTTATCATTAGCCAGAGGGGTGGGGTTTCCCCAGCTGAGGGGCAAGAGCCTCATGCTCAGGACTGCAGATCTACTTCATTTCCTCCCCACTTTCCCTTCTCATCCTCCTGCTCCGGAAACATCCCCGAGTCTTTGAACCATTTGCTTAAAAAAAAAAAATTGCTTTAAAGTTTAAAGTGATAATAGAGCCTGCTTTACAGAACCAACTTGCCATTTGAGACACACTGCGCCAGTTGGGGAGAAGTATCTGAGACATCCCTGTGGCTTATTCAATGCGAGATGGAAGGATTATGTTCTCCCCAAACACTCCAGGGCCCCCTAGAGTGGCTCCAGCTGCCCAGCTTAAGGGCTCAATCCTGCAGGAGGCAGCTGATCAATGACTTTCATCGATGTTTCTATTTTTTTAAATATATTTCATTGATTTTTTTTACAGAGAGGAAGGGAGGGGGATAGAAAGTCAGAAACACCGATCAGCTGCCTCCTGCACAACCCCTACTGGGGATGTGCCCGCAACCAAGGTACATGCCTTTGGACCTTTCAGTCCACAGGCCGACGCTTTATCCACTGAACCAAACCGGTTTCGGCTCATCATTGATGTTTTTATCTCTCCTTCTCCCTCTCTGAAATCAGTAAAAATATACTTAAAAAAGGAAGACCAAAGCCCATGACATCATCAGCCTCTTCAGACTCCTCTCTTTGCCCCCCTCTCTCCTCAGCGGGGGCAGCAGTGTGGAGGGGCAGGACTCCCGGCCTGGGCAGGGCCACCATGCCCGGAGGCAGATGCAGCCAGGGCTCTGTTGAAATTGGCCAGGACCCGGCACTGCTGCTTTAATGACCTCCCATGGCGTGCCTGTCACATCATCATACAAGAGGAGACAGGCCATGGAGTGGGTGAGGCGGGTGATGGGCGGACAACTGGCAGCTCGTCCTGCACACCAGGGGAAGCCTGGGCCTCGCCCAGATTGGGCCTTCGTATCTTAGCAGAAGCGGAGAAAAGGACCAACCTGAAATTCTCATGTGAAGCGATGTCCCAATCCAGAGCCAAAATGCATCCGTCCATCCGTCCGTCCGTCCGTCCGTTCATTCATTCATTCATTCTACAGGTACTTGGTCAGGCGTCGCTTTAGGCAGTGAGGCTACAAAGACCGAAACGTGGTCCCAGGTGTAGGAGCTGACGTTCTGGCGCTGGGCTATGGGTGGGACCGGGGTTCAGTAATGAACCAACGCCCAAGACTGGGGAGAGTCCCCGTGTGGCTGGAGCTGTGGAGGGCGCGCGGGTGTACGTGCACATCGTCACTTGAAGCCAAGTTGGCCCTGTGAGGGAGACAGCTCCCCTGTAGAAAGGAGGCATTTTGCAGAAATCAGCCTAAGGGCACACACCAGGGACTGAAGGGCTGTGGGAGCCTGAGATTCTATCGCCCTGCTGCCCTGGGGGGTCTTTGCCCCAACTCCCCAATGAGGTGATGCGTTGTACCTTGTCTCGCTGGGAAAGCCTCCCAGAAGCCTGTCACCGGAATGCAGGAAGGAGAGTCTGATGACCTCGGGCCGGGAAAGCCCAGAAAACAAATTCCCTTTGAAACACAAGAGCACGAAAGCCTCTTGGAATGTTCTGGTTGGAATGTTCTGGTTCTGAGACAGGGCGAGGATGAGCGGGAGGCACCGCAGGGGAGGTTGGAGGGGTGGGGTGACACCTGGGACGGCCCGATGGGGGGAGGGAACAGGATCGGACGACAGGGATATGTAGGTCAGATCACGCTGCGGGTGCCTTTTGGGTGGAAAATTAATGACAAGGTAGAGCCACATGACGAAAGGCGAGAGGCAGCTGAGGAAGGACAGCTTTGACTTTGCCAAGTTGCATGTGAACTGGCGGGGGCTCAGGAAGCGCAAACGGCGCTGCCGCTCAGGAGGGAGCTGCTGTCCTGGGAGTGTGTTGGCCTGTCACATCATCATACAAGAGGAGACGTGGCCTGGAGAAGGGGTTAGGACAGTGTCCTAGATGTTCCCTTTTTAAAAAATATATCTTTTATTGATTTTTAAAAATATATATTTTATTGATTTTGGAGAGGAAGGGAGAGGGAGAGAAAGATAGAAACTCAATGATGAGAGAGAATCATTGATTGGCTGCCTCTTGCACGTCCCCTACTGGGGATTTTTCTTTTTTTTATTAGTAAATGTATGTTTATTTATTTATTTATTTATTTTCATCTTTTTTGTTCAGTTTATTAATTACATGGTTCCCTTTTTTTCCCCCCTATAGTTCCCCTCCACCTGGTACCCATCCCACCCTCCGCCCTCACCCCCCTCCACTGTCCTCTCATAGTTGCAGATTTTTGTCCAATCTCTTGCTGCACTTCCCACACCCCCTTTCTCCCCAAGAGTTGTCAGTCCATTCCCTCTTGATGTCCGTGATTCTATTACATTCACCAGTTTATCCTGTTATCAGCTTATTAATTCACTTGATTTTTAGATTCATTTGTTGATAGATGTGTATTTGGTGTTCCTAATTTACACTTTTATTTTTTTCTTCTTCCTCTTCTTAAAGGATATCTTTCAGCATTTCATATAATACTGGTTTGGTGGTGATGAACTCCTTTAGCTTTTTCTTATCTGCGAAGCACTTTATCTGACCCTCAATTCTGCATGATAGCTTTGCTGGATAGAGTAATCTTGGTTGTAGATTCTTGCTGTTCATCACTTTGAATATTTCTTGCCACTCCCGTCTGGCCTGCATCGTTTCTGTTGAGAAATCCGCTGACAGTCGTATGGGTGCTCCCTTATAGGTAACCAACTGTTTCTCTCTTGCTGCTTTTAATATTCTCTCTTTGTCTTGCTCTTGGCATTTTAATTATGATGTGCCTCGGTGTGGTCCTCTTAGGGTTCCTATATATTGGGGTTTGGTGCACTTCTTGGACTCCTAAGTCAATTTCTTTCACCAGGTGTGGGAAGTTTTCAGTCACTATTTCTTCAAATAGGTTTTCATTGTCTTGGCCTCTTGCTTTTTCTGGCACCCCTATAATTCGGATGTTGGTATGCTTGAGGTTGTCCCAGAGGCCCCTTACACTATCTTCAATTTTTTGGATTCTTTTGGTTTCTTGCTTTTTCAGCTGGGTGGATTTTACCTCTTTGTATTTCAAATCTTTAACTTGGTTCTTGGGATGCTCCAGAGCACTTTTAGGTCTTTGTATAATATTTTTTATTTCAGTCAGTGTATGCTTAATTTCTGGTTGGTCCTTTTTCATATCCTTGAGAGTCTCCTTCATATCCTTGAGGACCCTTCATTTCCTTGTAGCACTCATTCATTTCCACATTGGTCTTTATCATTTCCACATTGGTCTTGATCATTTCCACGTTGGTCTTTATCATTTCCACATTGGTCTTTATCATTTCCACATTGGTCTTGATCATTTCCTTGGAGGTCTCATTCATATCCTTGAGGGTCTCGTTCATTTCCTTGTAGGACTCATTCATTTCCTTGTTGGTCTTGCTTATTTCCTTATAGGAATTGACCTTTTGTTGGAGCCTCTTGAGAAGCCCTATAACCGTGGTTTTGAATTCCATGTCCAGTCAGTTTTTTTCCTCCATTTCTTTCACATCTGATTTCTTTCCATGTTTCTGCATGGTGGCTGCTTCCCTGAGTTGGTCAATTAGCTTTGTGTGGTAGACTTCCTACAAGGGACAGTGGGTCAGCCTCCCCAGTTACCTGAGGTGGATATGGGTTGCACAGGCTTGCTGAAGTTAAGCTCAGGTTAATCGTCGTTAGCACTTGGAGGGGTTGACCTCCAGGCCAATTGTCTGTGAAGCTCAGCTGTGCTCAGGTTGGATGGGCGGAGTCTCCGGGCCAAGAAGACAGCATTAGCTCCGCCCTATGCGGCCCCAGGGACTCTGCCGGGCACAATGGCTGCCAGTACCTCTGAGAGAGAGCCGCTGCCAAGCTCCACCAGCTGTCGGGGAATTCAGACTCTCCCCAAATGTGTCTGCACACCCAACATCTCACTCAGGGTCATAAAACAAAGCAGTCTGACGGTTTCCCGAATGAAAGAGCAAGTCGCAGAGCACTCTCTACGCAGTTACGCAGCTGCGCTGTTCCCAAGTTCACGCGCAAGCTGCCTTCTCCACAAGCTGGGAGACCCTTGCAGCGCCCGAGCTTCGGCATGCCCTCCCACTGTCCAGTTTTCACCCCATATGATAGTGGGTTCCCTGGACTTCGCCCAGAGCTGGAGAATCAGTCCAGTGGGACGTCTTTGTCTCCCCGTTCGAGAAAACTGGCCAGTTTTCAGCTGCCCGCCCTATCCATGGCGCACGCTCCAAACCTCTCTCCGCGCGAATCTTCAACGCTGTCCGCCGCCGCTCCTCCGAGTCACAGTGTCTTATCTTCACTTTTATTTGTGGTATTTTCACTCGGCCAGCTTTCTGGTGATTCTGGAAGGTGTTTGTTCTTTCATTAAGTTGTAGTTTTAAAATTGCTGTGTATGACGGTAAGGTAGGTGTTTTGCCTATGCCGCCATCTTGGTTCCTCTCCATCCCCTACTGGGGATTAAGTCTGCAACCCAGGCCTGTGCCCTGACCTGGAATCGAACCTGGAACCGTTCAGTCAGCAGGCTGACGTTCTATCCATTGAGCATCCAGCTAGGGCTGATTGGGTTTTTTTTACAGAGAGGAAGGAAGAGGGATGGAGTCAGAAACATTGATGAGAGAGAAACATCGGTCAGCTGCCTCCTGCACACCCCCTATTGGGGATGTGCCTGCAACCAAGGTACATGCCCTTGACCGGAATCGAATCTGGGACCCTTGAGTCCGCAGGCCGACGCTCTATCCACTGAGCCACGGTGAGGGCCTAGGGGCTCTCTAGACCCAGGCTGCAGAGGGGAACACTAGGATGAAGAGACAGTACCCCTCCTCGGATCGGGGGCATACGCCTATAATTTTCTTCTAAGGGCAGAAGCCTAAGCAACACTGGAGTATTCTGCGGAGCCAGGCAGAGGCCGTGTTGCTGGGTACACAGCCCGGACCTGTGATCCTGGGGAGGAAGCAGGAGGGCAGCTTTGTGGGAATGGCCCAGGCATTTAATCGCCAGCAACGTTGGATTCTACTCCTTGTGGGTCAGCAGCGGCTGCTCCGAGGAGGGCCATCACCTCCAGACATCTCCGAGCAGCCGGGGCACAAACACAGGACACGTGCCTGTGGGCCGGGAGCCACGAGCCACTTCTCCCGGTCCCAGGCCAGGCCCTGTGGCTGCCTGGGTGTGGCCTGGGTGTGGGTGGCCACGGTTGCCACGGCCACTGGGAACATGGAGGCGTTGGGACTGACCACTG